>SKCR01047896.1:0-37851 GCA_019454045.1 Zanthoxylum bungeanum | reverse complement strand
AGCATATATCAGATCACTAGCAACCAGTCTCTGTAATCGGATAATCATGACCTAGTCATACTATCCCGATAGCTGAAGTATTTAAGAGTACTAGTTATGTATCCCTGTGTTGATCATCATCTCCATATGACTGAAGTGATACTATCATTTTGACATCACATCCAATACACTACGATTCTCGATAAACCAGTACATACGTACACAGAACCTGTTAAAGCTCCGGACGGCCAAAACCAAAGTATACTGATTGTCGCAAGTATTAGCGATGCAAGTCTTAGGTTAAGACCACATACACCTACCCTGATTCGGATTCTCATAGACACATAGTCTACTACCAATGGGATTCCGATGGGTCTATCCAGAGCGAAGCTGTTCCCGGTCCAACGGCTAACAGAACCTCTTATCACACTTGCATAAGTATCCAATACTTAAATATATGAGAACTATGTCGTTAAGCTTTCATAACGCACACAAGTGTAATACTAGTCTATTCGCATAATCGATGTACAGTCTCGATAATATGACTATGAATATTAATGATTAAACCATTCGTGGATTAATACCGTCTCATATCTTATTAATCTGGAACTAATCATACAGACTTTTATCATTTATACATATCCAATTAATCCAATTACAAAATGATAAAATAGTAATTTCCTATTGTCACATAGTTATTTGTACAAAAATATAATGTTTATTACAAATAGTGATGCTATGGGTTATAATTGTCCAACACTCGGTTTGCGGTTTATGTTCCATTCACAATTAAGTTTTAGTTCCAGTTGATGCTGAAACTTACACGTCATGTTTTCGATTACCACTCATGTCTATAGTTCACAGTTATGCTTAAGGTTTACGTTGTTAGGTTGGTGCTCGGAGAGTCAATCCGGATCGTATTTATGATCGATTCATGAATATTAACCATTACTTTTTCCATAATATTACGCATTTAAGGTAGCACCTCTTGTCTTTTATATATATGTTCGATCTAATTTAGATTAGATTGAAACTAAAAGGTTTTAGTGATATGTATATTAGACAAAGACCCGAGAATAGATAATGTAGTGCACAGTTACAACATAGTTTGTAATTGACATTGAGAGGTGTCACTACTAGAAGTATATTCTCAGATAAAGTTTCTGGTCATGATTTACCGACACGGGTCGGTTAGTAAAATCCGCTGAGACCGATTCATTTCATATATTGAGACTTGGTCTGATGGTTTGTCCCAATGAACCATGAGTCTAGGGAACCTCGTATAGACATGTAGGTTTTTATCTAATAAACACTGAACGACTCATCGAAAGATTCCTAATAGAGGGTACACCTACGTTAATAGGAATCTTCTCGAGTCGAGTAGCATGGTGGTCATTCGACTTGAGATACTGTTGTGGATGTGTGAGCTATCATCCACACTGTGACAACAGTCACATCAACGATCTCTTTAGATCAGACCTCCGTTTATCTGTTAGGTGTGGACTGATGCTCTTGATATCATATGATGTATCCAGAGATGACCTATCAGTCCCGTGTATGGGATTTAGGCATCCGCTTCTTGATACTTTAAAATCCTTGGTCAGGGTATACTGCGGAACTTTTCCGAGTATTTACGTAGAAAATCACGATTATATGTCGCAATATATATAATTGTACATGACAGAGATTTGATATTTTTATCTATATCTCTGGTGCAATTCGGATGGCCTATGACGAAAGGACTATACGTATGCGATGACCTCGACTTGTATGGTTCAACGTGATTATTTGTGGTCGTCGTAATTGACAAGTGGACAAATTACAGACACATAAATTATTTCCGTGACAGATACACCTGAACCTAGAGAGTCACGCTAATAAAGTAAACTTGTAGAGCACTAGGGCAATTAATTACGAATAATTTAATTATTCGTAATATTACACATATCGGGGTAATTTTATATCTAATGTGTATTTGTATTTGATATATAATTTGATTAGATACACATTTGAATTTTGAAACATGTACGACTTTTATATTAGTTATTTAAATGTTGATTAATTAATTTAGTTTCTAAAAGATGGAATATTCTTGGAATATTCAATTTAGATATTTACTAAATTTGGACTAAATGTTAGTCACAAATTTGGGACATGTGTCAAGATTGTAGATATATAATTACCCCTCCTTTTTGTTGCCTCTCTCAGCCAAAATTAAAAAAGATAATGAAAATTAGGTTTTCATTTTCTTCCCTTTAATAGCCAGATTCGACCAGTTGACAAAATGAGAGAGGGGAAGCCATTTTCGGCCAACCTTAAAAGAGAGGTGAAAAAGGTTGTTTAATGTAAAACTGACCCTCTAACTTTCATGTTTTGTCAATTCAGTCCTGTAACTTTCAGTTTTGTCAATTCAGTCCTCTAACTTTCAATTTTTATCAATTCAAGGCTCCGTTATAAATTCACCGTTATTATTGCCAAAACGATACCGTTTTCGTTGCCAAAACGACGCCGTTTTCATTTATTTATTTATTTATTTTTTCAGAATTACAAACAAAAATCTAACAAAAAAAAAGAGAGAGAAGGGGAACGATCTTCTCCCCTTCTCAGAGAAGGGGCGTCCCCTTCTCCCTTCTCTCCCTTTTTTTTTTTTTTTTTAGATTTTTGTTTTTAATTCCGAAATATTTTTGAAAATGGCGTCATTTTGGCAACAATAACGGCGAATTTGTAACGGAGTCTTGAATTGACAAAAATTGAAAGTTAGAGGACTGAATTGACAAAACTGAAAGTTACAGGATTGAATTGACAAAACATGAAAGTTAGAGGGTCAATTTTGTATTTGTCTTTTTTTTTTATTTGTTGGTTCTCTGCCAAGCGAAATGAATCGAGAGAATTCAAAAGTTGTTTTGATTTTGATTACATGCCTCTCTTTCTCAGCCAAATTAAAATTAAATAGATAATTTTTTTTCATTCATTTTGCTTCTTCCCACTGACGCCTTTGAGTGTGGTGGAGGCCATTTGGCCATTTTTGGAAAAATAGAAATCAATTGAAAAAAATGAATGAATGAAAATTATTTTTCATTCACTTTTGACTTTCAAAGGTTATTCGGTCATTTCTTGAGTTGGAGATGAAAATGGCTATTCGGCCGTTAAGGGCAGTACCTTTGTTTTCGGCATGTTTATGGTTGCTTTGAAATAGTTTCAAACAAATCAATTTGGGGCTTTTCTCTTGGATGGACAAGACAATAATTGGAAGTATAAACAATTTCAATTGGAGCTTAAACTATGAATAGTGGAAGAGTTAAGGTAATTCTTTAACTTGTTGTGTTGAAAATTATTTCAATTTGTTTCAATTGATTTACATATGATGTAGCTAGGGTTTATGCTTGTTTAATGAGTTTTGTTTGTGAGAAAAACCAATTGATCATATGAGGGTTGCATGTGTAAATAAATTTGGACAATTAATGTAATTGACCCAATTAGGGTATTGGATACTCATATTGCCATTCTAGAATTATATTACACTCATAAGTGACCTAGAATTATTTTAGAGTAACTTTATGGTGGAACTCTTTAGATCGATCAAATCAGATTTGATTATGGATAATAATTCAATAAATTTGATTAATTTATAATTAATTCAATTTGGCTTGATTTATGAAATTGAGTTGTTGTGGATGAAATTGGATGTATTAGAATGCGTAGGAAAAATTCCTGAAATTTTCGAAATTGTTCAGAAAATGCTTTGGGAATTTTCGTAAAACCATATTAGGGGTAAAATCGTAATTTGATGAAATTATGATACCTATGAATGTCAGGAGTGATTAAGGTAAAATACGGATTTATAATTGGTATACAATACCGATTATTCATCGGGACTGATAAACAAAATTTTAAAAGTCGATTTTTCCTGATAGCCGCGCTTCCGTCCGAAAAACCCTTATATACATTTCTCAGTTTTTAATTTCAGACTTTAGCTTTCAGTCCAAGTTATACGACCCGCTATGTTTACGATTTTAAGCCTATGTTAACGATTTCAGTTAACAGCTCATGTTCACGTGCTACATTTTTAGTTCATGTGTATGTTTCTAACTCGTGTTTATGTTATAATATATGATTTGTAGGGGTGGGCGCGGTTCAGTTTTCGGTTTGGTTCAGTTTTTGCTAAAACCGAACCAAATCATATTTTACGGTTCGATTTTTTCACCTTTCAAACCAAATCATTAAATAACGGTTTGGTTCGGATTGAAATTTTTTTAAACCAGCGATTTACGGATTGGTTCGGTTCGGTTTACAGATTATTCTATTTAAAATGAATTTTCATCCACTTAAGTGAAGACAAAAAAAAAATAGTCTTTCCAACAAATAGTATGAAGTGCTAGAGTGTAAGCGGTGACTCCAGGAAACACATGCACTCCATAGAGGATTGAAAAATGAGGCACAAACCTGCTTGCATAACAAGTGCCCTATGAGCAGTGTAGCTTTACCTGTTTGTTGTCATTAGGACTTTGATATTTCCACGAGCATCAAACCCATCAAGCTGATTCACAATTTCAAGCATTGTGCGTTGAACCTCGTTGTCTTCCCCTACACCATTATCAAAACGTGCACCCCATATAGCATCAACTTCATTGAAAAAATAATACACGTCTTCTAATTAAGAGACAAATTCAACAACTTACTTTCAATAATAATGATGCTACCATAAAATTAAAAATTTAAGAATAAAAATATTATAAAATAAATACAAGAACATACTAATAAAAATAAAACATTGAGTAAAATTAAAAGAAAAATGTAAACATTTTTATAAAAATATATAGTTTTTTTAATTATAACGGTTTGGTTCGGTTTAACAGGTGCGGTTTGGATTAGCACCTGAACCGAACCGTAAACCGTTTGGGGTGAGCCAATCCGAACCGCAAACCGAATCGTTAGAAAAAAAATCATAAATTCGGTCCGGTTTGGTTTGGTTCGGTTGATTTTTTTGCCCACCCCTAATGATTTGTGTGACGTCACTTCATGATTTACAGTTTTCAGTTCATGAGTTACAGTTTAAGCGTCATGTTTTAAATTTTATAGCCACGTTCACAGCTTACGTCCTACAGTTCACAATTTATTTTCTCATACGTTATGATTCCACAGCTTATATGTCGGTTAATGATTCGCGTTTTATGTCATGATTTACAATCACGTGTCATGAATTCTATTTTCAGTCATGTGTCTCATGTGTCAGGTTTACAGGTTAAGTTTTCACATAACATGTCTTCAGATTCATGGTTTGCACGATTTCAGTTCATGTCTTACATGCCTACAACTTATGTATTCAGTCTTCAATTTATGATTTCGCGTTTATGTTTCACAGTTCACAACTTATGTTCAGTTTACAGCTTGTGCCACAAAATTTACAGTTCATGGTTTCCCCAAGTTTCATAATTGAAGTTTCATGTTTTACAGTATATGACTTACGTATTTTCAAATACAAGTAAATAATTATTTTCAAAACGCTAGTAGAGTACCGACACTTCAACTTCAGCATGCCTAATGGTTCAATAACCCTCTTAGGTTATACAATTACAGTTCTATATACCAAATGGTTCAGATAACCCTCTTAGGCTATATAGTTACAGTTCATCATCTCTAATGGTTCAAATAAGCATCTTAGGCCATTACAGTTATAGTTCAACTTCCCATGTTTATGCGGTGTTAGGTTCCCGCTAAATATGTTATATATTACTGCTCAGTTTCCTCTGCTTATATGATGCTAGGTCATATTAAGTAGGTTATGATGCTGGCGAGGTTTTCATATTTTCATACATATGTAAGCGTACGCGGGGGTGATGGTCTAATCCCGATATGTATGGCGATGTAGGGGAGACGCCTCAATCCCGATCGCTGCATATGTAACCATTCAAGATAAATAATTTCATGTTTTATAGTTCAGATTATGTTTATAGTTTTCAGTAAAGAGTACGGTTTTCAGTAAAGAGCACAATTATAAGTAAATATCACATTTTCAGTAAAAAAGTATAATTTTCAGTTTGTACAGTTTCAGTTGAGTTTACAGTTTACAAGTCTTGTTGTCAATTTACAAGTCATGTTTGAGGATTACAATCTTGTTTGTGATTCCATTCCATGATTCAGTTAACAGTCATGTTTATGGGTTACAGCGCATGTTACAATAACAATACAAGTTGAAATATATTGGTCATGTTAACAGTTTATAGTGTACAGTTTTTAATTCCTATTTATAAGAGTGATTATGAGTTTTCAATCATCGTCATAACCTTCAGATCACGGAATACGAATTTCGGTATGTGTTACAAGAATTACGATTCGCATTTCAGAAGCTCAGAAGTGAGGTTTCATGGTTTATGAAGCAAATTCATCGTTCATAATATGTTAATGTTAGAGGTATGTCCTATAACCAATCGTGTCATAGTTCAGGGGTATTATGTAAATATAATCTTCTAATTAATCATAAATTAGTTTACGATTAATATAATGGTAATCTTATAACATTTTGCATCTGTTCAATTGCTATTATATACTATATGTAAAATGCGATCTCGTGATGTATTTCGTGTAGAGACTCTATCTGTAAAAGGTTGTAGATATGAGTACAGAGTTTCAATTTTAATACATTTGAATTGTTCCCAGTTGAGGTGATGTAATCAAAGATCACATCGCATGACTGGCATATTTTTGATGCTGCCATTGATCAATACTTAATACTGATATTTGGGTGATGAGTCACACATCATGAAAGCATAAACATAAGTAATGTGTTTGAGAAACGTATTACTAACGTGACTAAATGCGACGAATCACATGAGCTATTATCCACAGTCAATGATTCGTCACTTAGCCATACTAGTGTACCATTAGTCATTTGACCTGAGATGTCACGGTCGCTGTCTACATTGAGACGCATCGTTCGCTTGTGTATATAACATCAGGCTAGTCATGCTTGGTGAAAGAAGCTTGATGGCAATGTGTTATTAATGTATGAAAACATGTGATCATCAAGATGGAATCTGCTGGCTCGGATACTTGAGCTTGAGATCCTAGGCAGAAATGTCATACACGGGGATCAAGTCTTCCACCGGAGCACAAGTCTTCCGAAAATGTATTTTGTGGATACGTGGATCCTGAATATGATTGATTTCCGGATCCTATGGTCAAATTAAGGGCTTGATGACATCATGGCCCGCACTCCATTAAAATTTGACAGTTATGGACTTTACTACACGTTAATACGATTATATGAGTTTATCTGATATTTCATTCTTCGTGTTTGGGGGTCATGACATCTTGCTAGAGGTCACTCATGATCATTGGGAACTTCAGTTATAATGCATTGTGCTGAAGTGATACGAATGTGTTCGTGTCAACTCATGTCCAACATATGGAGAACCAGGTTGGTCACACATATTAGCCGAATAATTGGTGAATTAATTAAATTACTTTGATATCTGATCGTAATAAATTTATGTATTTTATCGATAAAGTGCAAAATATTTCCCGGTGTTGATGGGCAAACACCCGCTTATTCGGGAAATATTTCGGTGATTTTAGAAATACCGTGAATATGATTTGCAGGCAGTTGGGAGTAGGGGTGGCAAAACGAATCAACGAATCGAAACAAATCGAATTGTAATGCATTAAATTCGAATTCGATTCGTTTATTAAACGAATCCTGATATTAGGATTCAGATTCGATTCGTTTAATAAATGAATATTCGTATTCGATTCGTTTACATAAATCAAACGAATCGAATCAAATTTATTATTCTTTTACTATTCACATCCGATTTGTAAACTATTCGCATCCGATTCGTTTATTATTCGCATCCGATTCGTTTATATCAAATTAAACAAATTGAATTTTGTATTCGTTTAATAATCGAATATTCGTATTTGAATTCAATTCGTTTAATCAAAATAAAATACAAAATCTAAGCATCCATTTCATACCATATTTAATAACATATTCGTTGTTATAGTCTTAAAATCCTTACAACAAGCTCCAAATTTCAAATTACAAATCAATTGCATAATAACACTTCCATTTCAATTGAATTATCTAAATCATCAATGCTTTGAGAGTCATCAACTGTGTTGCCATATCACTTTCTTTGGTATCCATTTCCCTGTAAATAATATTAATAATCACATCAAAGATATAAAATGAACACAAAAAAATCAAACCCAATAATCAAAGTTTGCAAATGCATGTGCATGGACTGCTTCCAAGGACTGATACCATGTTCTTCATTCAGAGTTGTTCATGTTTTGACAATTATTATTAAATTCCAGAAAGAGCAGATTCGATTTAATGACCCCATTTATCCAGCTAATGTGACCTTTTTGGATAAAATTATTTTTTATTTTTAACTTTTTATGTGCACAATTATGTGTTTAATTATATGCATATATCATCGTTCGGAAAATATTATAGCATAGGTTGCCGTATTAAAAATCATCGAAATATATATGTAGAAATAAGAAATAAATTTAAAAAAATTCAAATAATTTCTAATGATGTACGTGACATTGTCACTGACATTACCTTGTAAAAATATTATCATAAGATATAGGGGTTTTGGAATCCATCAAATAATTAGTTTAGATCTGAAAACTGGACTGTAATATTGCATAAATTGAGAGGAGGGGCAAAGTGTTTAGATCTTAAATATGAGGCCATCACTTTCAGCAGTGAATGCGAAGCCAAAAACGAATTAAATGAACAAGAAAATCTAGTTGGGGTTTTTTTTTTCCTGGAAGTTAAGGCCACCATATTTTGAGAAGAAAAATTTTAAAAAAAAACAAAGAAAATGGTAATGAAAAAATCTTTATCATCTCTGTTTACTTTTTTGCAGTAGTGGCCACTGTTGAAAGAACTATTACAAACCATTACCTGTTGGCTCGACGATGACGAGGGTCGATGGCTGCTACAGGAGATTGAGGCCGCCGGCAGAGTGAGTTTAGGTTTAGAACTTTAGATTTTAGGTTTAGGTTTTAGATTTCAATTTATATACTTCAGTTGCGTTTGAAATTATTAAATTACCTTTCGTGTTTAACAAATATAATAAATAAATTAAGGGTACATTTGTAATATAATTAAACGGATAGTAAACGAATTGAATTCGAATTCGATTCGTTTATGATTCGTTTACAAATTCTAAATGAATAAACGAATTGAAGAGCTCAAATTCGGATTTGATTTGTTTATTAAACGAATCGAATCGAATTGACCCATTTTTTAAACGAATCCAATTTTCCAAACTCATATTCGCTTTAAAACGAATCGAATCGAACGAATAAACGAATCCTTACCCAAATTGCCACCCCTAGTTGGGAGAATGATAAAGATGTTCAAGTGACAAATAGATATTTGTGGTTATAATATTTTAATATTATAATATAATATATAGATATTTGTTTACTTTACACATGTCAAATTTTGATTTTGCCAAGTGTCAAGCTTATATTAAATACAAGATTTGATTTTGTATTTAAGATTAAATATTTATTTATTTATAAATAAATAGAATATCTAAATATTTATTTTACTCTAATTATGACAAATTTTGATTTGGCCATTTGTTAAAATCTTAAGGTGACACTTAGCACTATGACTTGTTGACAAGTGTTAAGATCTTATTAAATACACCAGATTAGATATTTGATCAATGATGTGGATTTAACTAAAATTCTTTAAGTATTTATATTATTTATTTAATTTGATTAAATATAAGATATTCGATCTAATATTAAATATATAATATTATGTAAATAAATAAATATCTCATTTTCTTTATGTTAAACAATTAACAAGTGACACATGACAATTAACATGTTACTTGCTATAGCAAGTCACTTGTAGGTTAAATGAAAAGCAAATTTAACTTGATACTTGCTATCATGGCAACTTGTTACCTTTGATCAAAGGCTATTTTGGTTTATGTAAGACATAACAAAAAAATAATATCAAGGCTTACACAAAGGGAAAATTAAGCCCTGGCAAATGGTAGAGAGGAAATTATTTTCTTTCTTTCTTAGTGTTAGAGATTGAACAAGATGATAGAATTGAAAGGAATTTGATTCCTTTATGTTTCTTCTTCAAAGTTCAAACCTAGTTGCTTCATTTTCCATAGGAAGTTGATTTAGCTAAAGTGTTGTGAAACTTGTTTTCACAAGCTTTGAATAATCTCTCAAATTATAACCGGAAGCTTCGTCAAACTAATTTTGTGGGTGGATATGCTTGGAGGTAACCAGAGACGGTTCACTTTCCAGATTGAGCTCACTGGAGGTATAGATGTTATACTCTTCTTTGTACCGTTAGTCCTTTGACCTGAGATATCACGACTGTCGTCTGCATTAAGACGCATCGTTCGCTTGTATATAACACCGGGGTAGCCAGGTTGGTGAAAGAAGCTTGATGGCAATGTGTTCTTAATGTATGAGGATATTTGATCATCAATATTAAATTTGCTGGCTCAGATACTCGAGCTTGAGATCCTAGACGAAAAATGTCATACACGGGGATCAAGTCTTCAGCCGGAGCACAAGTCTTTTGAAAATGTATTTTATGGATACGTGGATCTCGTAAATGATTGATTTTTGGATCCTATGACCAAGTTAGGGACTTGACGACATCATGGCTCGCACTCGATTGAGAGTCGACAGAATTACTTTACAATACGTAAATACGACTATATGGATAATCCGATATTTCATTCTTCGTGTCTCAGGGTCATGACATCTTGCTAGAGATCACTCATATTCATTGGGAACTTCGGTTATAATATGTTGTGTTGAAGTGATATGAATGTGTTCCTATCGACTCATGTCCAACTCATGGAGAACCCCTGGGTCACACACATTAGCTGAATGATTGAAAAATTAATTAAATTACTTTGATGTGTGATCGTAAGACATTTTATGTGCTTTATCGGTAAAGTATAAAATATTTCCTGGTATGGATATGTCGGCACTCGTTTATTCGGAAAATATTTTGGTGATTTTAGAATTATCTTGAATATGATTTGCGGACATTTGGGAGACTGATAAAGATGTTCAAGTGACAAAGAGATATTTATGGGTATAATATTTTAATATTATAATATAATATCTAGATATTTATTTACTTTATATATGTCAAATTTTAATTTTTCCAAGTGTCAAACTTATAATAAATACAAGATTTGATTTTGTATTTAAGATTAAATATATAATATTAAGTAAATAAATAAATATCTTATTTGCCTTATGTTAACCAATTAACAAGTGACATATGGCAAATAACATGTTACTTGCTATAACAAGTCACTTGTAGGTTAAATGAAAGGCAAATTTAACTTGATACTTGTTATCATGGTAACTTGTTACATTTGATCAAAGGTTGTTTTGGTTTATGTAAGACATAACAAAAAATAAAACAATATCAAGGGTTACATAAGGGGAAAATTCGTCTCTGGCAAATGGTAGCAGGAAAATTATTTTCTTTGTTTTTTTAGTGTTAGAGATTGAACAAGATGATAGAGTTGAAAGGAATTTGATTCATTTATGTTTCTTCTTTAAAATTCAAGCCTAGTTGCTTCATTTTCCTATAGGAAGTTGATTTAGCTATAGTGTTGTGAATCTTGTTTTCACAAGATTTAAATAATCTATCAAATTATAACCGGAAGCTTCATCATAGCGATTTTGTGGGTGAATATGCTTGGAGGTAACCTGAGACGGTTCACTTTCCGAATTAAGCTCACTAGAGGTATAAATGTTATACTCTTCTTTATATATATATTATATATATATATATATATATATATATATATATATATATATATATATATAAAAGTTCCTTCTAATTGTTTAAAATAAAATTTTTAAAGACCCATAAAGATCAGTTATGATCCTCCATGTTTTTTTTTTCAATACGGTTCATTCTACGATCGTAGCCACAATAAGGTACATTGTTTCTCAACTTCAGTTCAATTATGTTTACTTTTCAGAATTCACTCACTAGGTCGTCTATACGACTTACTTCCCACTTTCAATTTTGTGTTGTAGGAATTCATTCATGTGGCAGACAAGTTTTAGACAAGATGGATAATTGCTGTAGTCATTAGGAACACTACCATAAGGGTCTACTTGTTTGTTTATTGGGAACGTTAGGCCGCTAAGCTGTAGAATGTCCATGTATAGATCATGTTGTAATAATTAGGATTCATGTATTTCATGTAATTTATATATCGGACATGCGTACAATCAAGTATAGACAGTTCAGTTATGAATCATGACTTGTCACACACGTTTACGACAGAGGCTTAACTGTCATCTTCTGCCAGTCATGTCCTGGTAAATTGGGATGTGACAAAGTTGGTATTAGAGCAAATGTTTAGATGTTAATGACTGCAGTGGTTTCATCGATTTCAAGTAAGTCTTTTATTCTATGTAGATAGAATTTCTCTGCATGTATCAGATATTTGATCCAAGTGTGGTTCCATCAAATCCAAGTAAGTCCTTCATCCTATGTAGATATAATTTCTCTACATGTATCAGATATTTGACCCAAGTACGGATTCTAGGACAAATCGTATTTAAGGGGGGAGAATGTAACACCCCCGTCATTTTCAGCATGTCTAACATGGTCATACAGTTCATGCATATGGAGTTTTATGTACAAGTGGGGTCTCTGTGTATGGACCGCCCGTACAAGTCAAGTTCATTAGCCATGTAAAGATTTTGAAATTTCAGCATTTACGATTGTGTCACGTTCGTTCCAAAGTTTGAACTCAACCAGTTTCCGTGTTTGTGTCACGTTTTTCAATAGTTGAACCAAATTGTCCAGAGGGTATTCGTACGAGTAGCGTTCATCAGCTCGTTCGAACGTAACCATTCAAGGACTTGCATTCGCGCGATGTTCTTAAGCTCGTTCAAACATGTCATTTGAAATTTACTCGCATTCGAACGCCATGCGATTTTTATGAGGAAAACACTGAAATTTTGGGCCCTTATTGTTGGAGTTGGTGCTTGGAGCGTCAATTCGAATAATATATTATACATTATATTTTATTATTTATTAATAAAATAACTACTTTTCATTTCAAATCTTATTAATAGTAATGTCATTATGCATATTAGATTGATATATAAATATACTAAGAATGACATCGACCTTAGAATAGTCATGTACTAGTACTGGACACTGGGTGGTCCGACATTGGGATAATATTACTATTAAAAATTATTTTTAAAGTAAGTATTTCTAGTCGTTGGTTTTGGAATACGGTCGAATTCCTATAACCTAGAAGACTAGCACATGTCATATATTGGAATTGGAGTTCCATTGGTTTAACTCGATGAATCATGAGCATGGGAAACTCGTATAGACATGTGGGTATTCGTTGGAGCGAATAGTAAATTTCTCACAGGTGATTCCTAATAGTTGGAAGTACACACCACCGTCAATAGGAATCTCTTCGAGTCGAGTAGAATATGTGATCTTTTGACTATAAGATATCAATGATTTTGTGTGTGATCCTCCACATTTTGATGCCATGTATGTCTGAGACATTTCATGGTCTAGCCGCTAGATGTTTATTGGTTGTGGACTAATGCACTCGTTAATCAAGTGCGTATCAACATATAATCTATCGGCCCGTATATGTACCATAAAATGTTTAAGTATCCATATGAGTAAGTCACGATTCTTAAGACTTTGCACCAAAGCCGATCACTTAGGGTGGATTGCATATATTAGAAATGGCTTCTGATTAGTTGTAAAGAATCTTAGATGTGTCGACATGAGATGTGCGCCTCAGAAACTTGACAGTGTAATCTATGTTTCTTAAAAATAACTCGGATAGCCTACGACGGAGGGATTGTTAAACATATATGATGACCTCGACTTGTATAGTTCAAAAAGGCCGTTCGTTTTCTTCACAAATTCAGAGGTGGCTGAATTACGTACATATAAGCTAGGCTTATATGACGAACGTGTCTGTACTTAGAGAGTCCCACAATATGAAATGTATTCGTTGAGCACTTGGGTAGTCGATAATTTTTGATAATAAATAATATTTGATATTATAATTATCAACTAAAATAATTAAGTGTTATTGGATGACGTTAATTATTAGATTAATTGAATTATTCAAAAATCACACAAAGGTTTTGTTATAATTTCATAAATATCTCTACCATTGGAAGATATTTTGGTAATTATAAATATGTAATAATATGTGTATTTTTTAGGGTTGAGCACCGGTTCCGGTTCTACCCCGAACCAGTTGGAACTGGACCGATTTTCCGAGTTTGGAACCGGAATCGGTTGTAACCGGTCCGGTTCCGGTTCCAAATTGAAGGAATCGATTTTAACCGGTCCGGTTCTGGTTCCAAAATGGTCGGAATCGAAATCGAATTTTGGAACTGGAACCGGAACCTGTTTTGGGAACCGAATTTCGCAACCAGAACCAGAACGAGAACCTGTTTTGGGAACCGAATTTCAAAACCAAAATCAGAACTTATTTTGGGAACCGAATTTAGAACCAATTTCGGAACCAAATTAACATCCAATTTCATAACCCAAATTAAAGCCAAATTTAAACTCAATTTCATAACCAGTTTTAAAACCCAATTTAAACTCAATTTCATAACCCAAATTAAGACTCAATTTAAACCCAATTAATTAAAACCTAATTTTAACCTATGCACTTCCTATAAGAATATTATGTATTGAGTCAAAAATATTATACAATATGCAATTTTATTTATTATTTTATTTTTATATGGACAATTGCCTATAATATTATGTGATATTCAAGTGTGAGAAATAATTGTATTTTCAAAGTTTGACAATAAAAAATAAATAGGGTAAATCAGAACCGGACCGGAACCAAATTGGAACCGATTAATAGGTTACCCTATTTAATTGGGTAGGTTTCGGTTCCACGCAGAATCGAATTGGAACCGATTAATAGGGTACCCTATTTAATTAGGTAGGTTCCGGTTCCACGCGGAACCAAATTGGAACCGATTAATAGGGTACCCTATTTAATTGGGTAGGTTCTGGTTCCACTTAGTTAGGAACCGATTTTTCGGGTAGGTTTCGGTTCCATGCGGAACCGGAACTGAAACCGATTTTGCTCACCCCTGGTATTTGTCTTGATTTAATTGGATTAAATCAAAGTGGTAAACATTTAACTAATCCATTTGATAATCTGTCTTGATATAATTGAATTAAATCAAAGTGGTAGACAAATGTGATTAGTCACACCTAATTAGACATATTGGATTAAGCCCACCTAAAAGTTGATTAAGACTTTTATTAATTAAAAATTACCTAAGTTTACTATAAAATGCAAGCTTGAGCAATGTTTTAATTAAGCTTAAGCTTAAGAAAGTTAAGCTTGTGAAAGCTAGAACAAGCAAGATTTAGAAATATTAGCGTAAGTACAAGAAATGTTTAGAGAAGCTTTGTAAGTTCTCTACAATATTTCAACAAGGAGAAATCAAGATTTGATCTTGGAATCAAGCTTGCAAGCATTGGAATTAAGATTGGATCTTGGAGTCAAGCGTGTTAACTTTGGAAGTTCTCTACAATATTTCAACAAGGAGAAGAAGATTGGATCTTGGAATCAAGCTTACTAGGTAAGTTTGATATTATCTAAAGTTATGTTTCCATTAATGAATCATATAGTGATGTATTATGTATTGAGTACATAATAACATAGCTTGATGTTGAAATTAGGCTAATGAATTGTGTATGAATGCTTTGGAAGCATAAACACAATATGTTTGTGATTGAGTCAAAATGTTTATGTTGGACATAAATATTAAATTAGAGTTTGGAACTCTAGACAATAGCTTGGAGCTATGGCTACCATTCTAGAATCACTTGACCACGTTTGAGTGACCTAAAATTGTCCATAAGTCATTTCATTATGGGATTCTATTTTGGTTTGTGTTTTGAATTCAAAGATTACACATGTGCGTATTTAGAATAAATTAATATTTTTGTAAAAAAATTTATATATTGAAAAATATGATTTATTCTTTAACATGTGTTGATGTTGATTTTGATGTTAAAAAATATTTTGGATGTTTAAAAGTGTTTAGGGAAGGTTGGAAATGAATTATAGTGAAAACCCCAATTTCCATCAGCTCTCTAGAAATAGAGCTGATGGAAAACCATTGAAAAAAAAGGTGCGCAAATTGCGCACAGTGCGCACGTGCACTTTAGAGCGTGCGTTTCATACGCGCGCGCTGGAACTTATTTTCATCCGTTTTTGAGTTTTCGAATGCCGATTCAGCCCCAATTTTTTCATATGCACTCACAATGGAATTTAATGTTTCATTAAATTATTTAAAAATACACCCATATTTGATATCCATGGGTTATACCCACTTCCGTTGTGCGGGACACCGATCTGATTCTAGAGATCTCACATCTACCCCAACACCTATAAAGAGAGCCTCTTCTTCAACTTTTTCATCTCTCTTTCTCTATCACTATCCACGCCCAAACCACCAATTTAACTTCTCAAATCAAGTCAAGTCTTGAGATTCTCATGGATTTCCAAGCATCTAAAGAAGCAAGAAAGCTAATTATTCTTCAATTTATTATTTGTTTTGCATTTCACCTTGGATTTCTCAAGCTTAGGTGAAACCAATGTATGACCTATTTCGGTTTTTCATGATCTTGGTTATCTAGCAAGTTACTAATGCTTATATAGGTGTGTATTGACATGATATGTGCATGATTTGAGTGGAATCAGATTTTATGACATGGGTTGAGTAAACTTAGGAATTGGGGGTTTGTCATGGTATGTAATTTATGTATTGGGTTTGATTTCATATTGCATGGTATGTCAATTTGGTGATAATGAGCGCTGGGTAAACATGTTAGACGATGTTTAAGTCGTAGTTTTGATGGAAGTGCATTAAGTAAACATGATATGGGTTTAGCCGCGAGCGCATTGGCATTGTCATCTCATGTCCATTCCTAGACATGCTTTATATTTTCCTCATGTTGCATTGCAGAATGTTCGGAAACACATTAGGTTTCCTTGTCAGTATGAGTAAACTGTATCATTCATATACATGATTAGTATTGTTATGTTTGTTGGGACAATTGTGGAACCCTTAGGGTCGGATCGGTGTCATGCGTAGCAGAAAATGGGTCTAATCCGTGGATATAAAGCATGACTGTATTTTAAAATATTTTAATGAAATAGTATATTCCATTAAGAGTGTATAGGAAAAAACCGGGGCTGAACGGAGTCCGGAAACTCAAAAATGAGAAAAACAATTCAGTGAGCGTGACGCGCGCGTTACAGTGCCGCGAACACTGTAGCGCGAGTTGGGAATTTTTTTTTTGTTTTGTTTTAATTATTTTCGGCTTTCCCTAAACACTTTCAAAACACCCAAAATTAATTTTAACATCAAAACCAACATCAACACATGTTATAGAATAAAATCATATTTTTCAAAATACCAAATATTTTTTCAAAATATAAATTTATTCGAAATACGCATTTGCGTAAATTTTGAATCTAATCATAAACAAATTTTAGAATACCAATAAGAAATGTCTCATGAACAATTCTAGTTCACCTAAAGGTGGTCAAGTGATTCTAGAATGGTAGCCTTAGCTCTAAGCTTTTAATATTGAATTCCAAACTCTTATTAATGGTTTCATGTCCAACATGAACAAATGTGACCTAATTACAAGTATGTTGTGTTTATACTTCTAAAGTATCCTACCATAATTTTTAGCCTTATTTCAACATTAAGTTATGTGGCCATGCATCCAATACATATTTCATAACTTAAGAGAAGTTCAAACTTACCTAGCAAGCTTGAAGCAAAGATCGAATCTCCTTCTCTTTGTTGAAATGGTGGGAGAACTTCCAAAGTGTTGCAAGTTTTTCTTCAAGATCCAACATTGATTCCAATGCTAGAAAGCTTCACTCTAAGATCCAATCTTGATTTCTCCTAAATGAAATGTTATAGAGACCTCACAAGCTTCTCTAAACACTTTTTTAATTTAAGCTAATTTTCTCTAAGAAAATACTTGTGTATAGCTTTCACAAATTTTTACATTGCTTAAGCTTAATTAAAACCTTCATAGAGCTTGCTTTTTATACAAAAACTTAGGTAATTTTTAATCAATAAATGTCTTATCAAACATTAAGTATGCTTAATTAAATTCATCCAAATATTGATAATTAAGTGTGACTAATCTCATTGTTTACCACTTTGATTTATGTAAATTAAATCAAGATAATTTTTACTTAATGGATTAGTTCAATGTCTACCACTTTGATTTAATCCAATTAAATCAAGACATATAGATTTATACCTATTAATACAAATTTGGAATTACCAAAATATCATCAAATGGTAGAGATATTTATGAATTTATAATTAAGTCATTTGTGTAATTTTGAATAAATCTAATTAATCCAAATAGGTCAAAGTAAATAATCATTGTTATCTAACATTGTCATCCTTAGATTGTTCATGGTCAAGATTTATATTACTTGGTCAGTTAAGTAAACCCCCCCTCTTGGGTATAGTATTACTTGTTATTGCTTGTAGGTAATTTCAATGGATGATGATGAGAATCAAGTGGTGAACAATTAAATGGTCTACATTTGGATCAACCACAATTGGAAGATCAAGTGGAACATGAAGGTAATAATGATCCTCCTCAACAAATCAAGGTGATGACTCTCATCCTCTTCCTAACGAAATAAAATATGCTAAAGTTATGAGATCTCACCCTAAGGACCTAATTATAGAAGGACCCTCCACTAAAATGGTCACAAGACACTCACTTAGGAATTATTGTAATAACTTTGCTTTCATTTCTCAGATTGAGCCTAAAAACCTACATGAGGCAGAAACTGATCATAATTGGATAATAGCTATGCAAGAAGAATTAAATCAATTTGAGAGAAATAAAGTGTGGCATCTAGTTCCTAGACCTACTCATCAAAGTGTAATTGGAACAAAATGGGTTTATAGGAACAAACTTGATGAGTCCGGATTGGTTGTAAGAAATAAAGCTAGACTAGTAGCCCAAGGCTACAACCAGGAAGAAGGACTGTGTACAGAGCATAGGTATCCATTATAGAATTAGCAATCTGTTAAATCCATGGTCCCGTGGTACACTGTAGAAGTAAGTTCTAAGTGTTATTGAGAGATTGCTAATAGAAACATCGACGAGATTATAACTATAGAGATTTGATGTTTATATCTATATCTCTGGAATAATTCGGATACCTGTGACTGAGGGATTATACGTATGCAGTGACCTCGACCTGTATGATTCAGTGAGTTTATCAGAGGTCGTCATAATTTACGGGTGGGTACATTATAGACACGAAATTAGATTTCGTGACGGATATGCCTGAATCTAGAGAGTCTCACTAATGGAATATATTCGTAGAGCACTATGGCAACTTTTATAAATAATATTGATTATTTATAATCGTTTAACGGTAAACGAAAAATGCATGCTTAAATGGTTACCCAACCGTTTTCTAATTATTGTGTATTTAGATTAAATACTGATTTTATTAAATACACAGTAATTATTTGTCAAATAAAGTAATTGACATATGTTCCAAATATATGTATTATGAAATAATTAAAGTAAATGTGATTGATGAGTGGTAAATGTATCACTATTTTCCACTCATTTAACTTAATATTTTGTATAGTTTCTTGAGTTTTGTGAATATTTTGATGTGTTTTGTGTTATTTTGTAGATAAATAAAGTTTCAGGACATTCTGGAGGTGAGTTGGAGCAAAACTGTGAAAATTGGCAAAAATGGCATTTTTGTAATTTTGGGGCGTCGCGACGCCCAAACCCTTGCGTCGCGACGCCTAACGTGCGCCGAGAACTGCTAACGTGCGCCGGGTCCACAAGTCAGAGTTTGACAAAATTTGACTTTGCTAACGTGCGCCGTGCCACGTGTCATCATCAGAAGTGATCTGCTAACGTGCGCCGTATGCCACGTGTCAAAAATTCAACGAGCCGACTTCAGCCAGCCGCCTTGCCACGTGTCAAAAATTCAACGAGCCAAAATTTTTCAGCCGCCCTGCCACGTGTCCGGTGAGATGCCGAGCAACCAAAAAGGTCGCGCCACGTCATCGCGTAGCGACGCCAAAGCCCTTGGCGTCGCGACGCCCAAGGTCTACCGGGGCCTATAAATTCAGCTTCAAATTTCAGTTTCAAATGTACCTTTTCCTTGAAATCCTCTGATGTAAATATGGAGTTTTCTTCTTAGTTTCTTTTAATTTCAGTTTTGTACTTAATTTTAATTAAGTTCTGAAATAGTAATAGTAATTCTATTTTTTTAATAGTAATTTTATTTTTACTTTTTACCGTTTTACTATGCGAGGGTAACTTCTCCATGCTAAGGTGAAAAAGTAATTCTTTTACTATTGCTATTTAGATTAATCTCCCTAAAATATAATATATAAACTATTTAAAACCTGACTTAATGAGGATACCGCCATACTGGTCGGTTGGTTATTCAATTTAATCTGGTTAACCTGACTTAATGAGTGAGATACCGCCATATGGTCGGGTGGTTTAATTAATTGTTCCGCTTTATGGCTGGTTAATTATTGTTCCGCCTTTTATGGCTGGTTTATTAACAAATATTACCGCCTTAATGGCTGGTTGATCTTAATTTGACTTAATCAGGTTACCGCCTATATGGCTGGTTGGTAAAATTATCACAAGTATATATATTATTTTATGGGAGATATCTAAATAGTAAATAGTAAAAGTTAATTCCTTTTTCCTTAGCATTTTATTTATTTTTCTGCATTTACTTTTTAAGTAATTTTTATGTCTTTTTACTAGTCCTAATTATGTGTCATAACTAAGTTAGTTTTCTAGGTTGTGATGAAATCTAATATCACCAGTTTATAAGAGGTTATTTTTTAGTTTGAGTAATTTAAAGGTTACTTATTAAGTCTTAAGCTTAATGCTTCTTGTTGTCTGATCACCAATAAGATTGATCTGGTGAATCTAAAATGAACTAGACATATGGATTTTAGGTTTCAACATTTGACTTAATAGCCCACGATCTTCTTTGAGGATAGATAACCCTTTAATAGATTTCCTTACAGGATAGACATATACCTGTCGGGCGGGTAGCCATAATTGGAACTTAAACTTAATGAATTCAGGTAATTTAATTGACATAGACATATGATTCAATTGGATTAAACTGGGTATTTGTGTCTGACCATCGACAGATGCTTTCACATAAATTCGTGTTCCAGGTTAGTAAACTGATTTATTACACAAACATAAAATAATCACTTCATCTTTTTAAAGATATTAGAAAGATTCACAACCCTAGATCTTTGAGTCTTTTATTTTCCTTAGTATTTTCTCTTGTCTATTTATTTATTTATTTAGCAAATCTACAATCAACCAAATCAATTAAGCAATCATTCTCTTATCCCTCAATTAGATATCTGTAAATAAATAGTATCAACAATTAATAACAATAGTAGGAATTAAGTCCTCGTGGGATCGATATTTTTATACTACTTGAACGATACGTGCGCTTGCGTTATACGTGTGTGTTTACGCCGGTCAAGTTTTTGGCGCCGTTGTCGGGGACTTATTTTTCTTGAGTTGTTAATTTTGAAGCTATCCAATTTACTTGTATCTAATTTTCTTTATTTTTATCTGTAATTTTTATTTCTTTCTTTTGTTTTCAGGTTGTTGAAAAAATGGAACATTTTGAAAGATTACGAGCCTTACTAGAAGAAGATACACCCCAAATCTGGGAGCAACAGTCTGGTTTTCCGAGGCCTGTTGTCCAGCCCAACAATTATCACTAGATTTCAGAACCAAGCAATACTACATTTTCTCATCAAAACGAAATGGGGAGATGTGTAATATGTGATGGTAACCACCCAAGCGATCAATGTATTTACCTTTCAGAGTGGCAGAATTATTGGAATCATTCAAGGTACGAAGAATCATCACATTTTCCATCTTATCCACCATCTACCTACGATCTTCATCAGAAACCAGATCCATCAGATGAAGATCAGTTGATTCACATGCTCAAAGATTTGTTCAAGGAACGGGAAGCTCAATTTGATGCACAAATTCAGAGTCATGCGACGTCTATACAAAGAATGACAGATCAAGTTAGACAATTAACAGAGAACCTGAATCACATATCTCACGGAGCAAATTCAAATACTACTGAAGAAGCCTTTCAATATCCTGAGATTCATCATGACATCATAACAGAGGACGAGGCTGAGCAGTATCAAGAATCAGAGGTATCAGTTCAGAAGCCTGCACCAACAAAGTCTCAATTTGATTTTTATTATTCTGACTCTGACGAGGATGAAGAAACTGAGCTTTTTGTACCAACAAGAAAGGATGAAACTTTCCATCCTCATAATGAAGATCTTGGAGCATCCATTGCAAATATGTTTGAAGAAGATCTACCTGAGCCAATCATTTCACCCAGATCAGAGAATGAAGACCTAAAATCTGACATTTCTTTACATCCTCAGGTTGACAATTTTGAAGCATGTATTTCACAAATGACAGATGAAGAGCTGAATACAGAAATTTTCAAATACATCTGTGAAGAAAAGGTGGAACAAGAAACAGAACAAATGGAGGAGCAATTGTCAGACAAAATTAAAGATACAGCGAATTCAGGCGAAACATCACTGTTTTGGGGAGTACAAATCAAATATATCGCCCAAAAGCTTGACAGAATGGAACTTCCATTCCAAGTCAAGCACCATATGAGACCTCCTGATTTTCTTTCTTTCTTTTCAGGAACCACTGGAGCGACAAAGATAAAAAAGGTGGCACAAGTACTGAATGAGACAAAATTCTTTTTACCACCTTACCGTTGGAAGAGACCCTTCAAAAGCAACGAACATGGGAATGTCTTTAATAGGACATCCAAAACGACGCTGAAACCGCCTTGACAGATGGATTTCAGTCACGTCTGGCTGAAGACGAAAAATTTAGCGCTAGCATGGAGGCAACTCATGCAATTTGTTGTAATTTTTGTTTTCATATTTTATGTATACATGTTGTAGAGTTTTTAATTTTGTTTGTTATTTTTGTAGGGAAAAGCACAAACGGAGCATTTTTAGAACATAAGGAATGGTGTTTGGCAATTAGAAATAAGAGAGCTAATTCATTTGCGATGGCTGAGTAAAGAATGAATTCTTAAGACGCATCCTAATGAATTTATACTAAGCGAGTGGCGTATTGCGTACATAATTCCGTTGCCTTAATTATTGCTTTGATTTGCTTTTGTGTTGTAATTATATTTATTTTCGTAGACATGATCCAGACTTTTTAACCTTTCACGATTTCTTTTGTTGTTTAGCAAACAAACGTCCTCTGGAAGATACTAGTGCTATTATTACTCACCTTTTTTCAGGTACTATAAATTCAGCCCGTCATTGCACCTTTGGAGGCATCCAGAGTTAAGAAATAAATACTTATAAAAATGGAAGCCACTTCGAGAAGACGAGTTGAGAACATCTGTGTGTTTTGCGGTAGTAGTGTTGGTGTTAAGCCACAATACGTAGAAGCATCACAAAAATTGGGTCGAGTCTTAGCTGCAAGGAATATGCACTTAGTATATGGCGGAGGCAATCTTGGACTAATGGGGATCGTTTCAAAGGCCGTACAGGAAGGATGTAGTCATGTTTTGGGAATCATCCCAAAACCCTTGGCAGAAGAAAATCTTATTGAATCATCAAACGGAGAGGAACTGATCATGCCAGGTATGTCTGAACAACGGGTAGAAATGATTAACCGTTCTGATGCTTTTATTGCTTTGCCAGGTGACTTGGGCACATTGGAGGAATTTTTATAGTTCTATCTTGGGCGAACCTGAACATACACCAGAAACCGCTTGGACTGTACAACGTGATGGATTTTATGATTTTCTTTGTGTGTTTCTTGATGATGCCCGGAGAAATGGGTTGTGTTCAAAACCTTTGAAAGAACTACTCTTTACTGCCAGAACTGCTCCGGATCTAATTGACCAACTCTTAGCATATGAACCACAAGTTGACCTGTCCTTGCAAAGATAAATTGGTCCGAGGACGATCGTGGTAAGAGGCGTCGTGTTAATCTGGATCTTAACCTTTAATTTCTTGTAGAATTTCAGCTAACCAGGTATTATCTTATAAACTCTTCTTCTACTGTTTAGGGGAGTATGTGATGGTTTGGTGTCTTCCTTCACTCACTTCCTTTCTATAAGGAAAAGTTGTGAAGACACCTAGATAATCATTCACCCGTAGCTCATTGTGATAGACTAATGTGGAGGACTCGTTGTTTATTCCTGACAACAAGCGATAAGAGCCTAAGAGGCTTGGGTACTTAAGAGAGCCTCGCTCCACCCTCCCTCTGGGGAATCTACAACGGGAAATCTACCTTGTTTTTAGTTTGTGTTATTTTTATTTTTAGTCCAAAATTTTTCGAAAAATACAAAAAAATTGAAATTTTTTCAAAAATTACAAAAATATTTTGCATTTTTATTTGACTAATCAAGGTGAATTGGTAAGAAATAGTTGTGTAAGGAATTCTCACTCCTGATACGTATTTCAAACCCATATTTCAAAACAAGTTAATTTTTGTTTATTTCATTTTGAATTATTTAATTTGTAAATTCTCCATAAAACTGACTAAAATGGATCTTCATATGCTTAGTTGGCAGGTATTATCAACATACATAGTAACATACAGACATGAGTTATAATTGAAAAGTTTGTAATATCTAGTGCTCTAGTTCATTTGGAGGAATCATCTCAAAAAAAGTGATGGAATAAAAAAAAAAATCTGAGATCCGAGTTATTAAGTCTGTAAGGGTGTTTTCACACCTAGTGCCCTAAACCCAACTGGTTTGGGAGTCACTGGCCCAAAGATCGGTACATAGATCAAAAAGATGACAGAAATATATATATATATATATATATAATATATATATATATATATATAGATATATATATATATATATATAGATATCTGAAGTCTGAGTAATTAAGTCCGTAGGGGTGTCTTAACATCTGGTGCCCTAAAGCCAACTGGTTTGGGAGTCACCGACCCAAGCTCGTTACATAGATGGAAGGTATTGTATATAAATAAAAAAAAATAAAAAAAAATCAAAGAAAAATCAGAAAAATCAGAAAATTTATTCCATTACTACAAAAAGATGTGAAATCTGATAAAACTTTAGGACACAAATATTACTCTCTTATCAACTGCACTTATGACTGTTGTGGGCAAAAATGAGTTGATTAATATTTTGTAGGCTGTGTATATGAAGAATGGTAAAAATGATCGGAGAATTTACTTATTTAGTAATTTAGAAAGAAACAAAACATCTAGTAACTTGAAGTATAAATTTCACCTGATTAGTCACTAACATCTTTATTCTCTTTTCGCCTTGTTTTTTTTTTTTTTTGCTTTTGTGTGCATTAGTTTCACTACTTTTTACTTTTGTAAAATATTTGTGGGTATCATTTCTGTAAACCCTCACGAGACTACAACTCGTCCACTAGGGACACCTAGGGGTTTAAAGGCTTGTTGCATATGTTAAATGCAACTGTGATCCCTACGAAAGTGGCTTAAATTTTATTATGTTATTTTATTTTGCTCGAGGACTAGCAAAATGTTAGGTTTGGGGGTGTGATGAGTGGTAAATGTATCACTATTTCCCACTTATTTAACTTAATATTTTGTATAGTTTCTTGAGTTTTGTGAATATTTTGATGTGTTTTGTGTTATTTTGTAGATAAATAAAGTTTCAGGACATTCTGGAGGTGAGTTGGAGCAAAACTGTGAAAATTGGCAAAAATGGCATTTTTGTAATTTTGGGCGCGTCGCGACGCCTAACGTGCGCCGAGAACTACTAACGTGCACCGGGTCCACAAGTCAGAGTTTGACAAAATTTGACTTTGCTAACGTGCGCCGTGCCACGTGTCATCATCACAAGCGATCTGCTAACGTGCGCCGCATGCCACGTGTCAAAATTCAACAAGCCGACTTCAGCCAGCCGCCTTGCCACTTGTCAAAAATTCAACGAGCCGAAATTTTTCAGCTGCCTGCCACGTGTCCGGTGAGATGCCAAGCAACCAATAAGGTCGCGCCACGTCATCGCGTAGCGACCCCAAAGCCTTGGCGTCGCGACGCCCAAGGTCTACCGGGGCCTATAAATTCAGCTTCAAATTTCAGTTTCAAATGTACATTTTCCTTGAAATCCTCTGATATAAATAGGGAGTTTTCTTCTTAGTTTCTTTTAATTTCAGTTTTGTAGTTAATTTTAATTAAGTTCTGAAATAGTAATAGTAATTCTATTTGAATAGTAATTTATTTTTACTTTTTACCGTTTTACTATGCGAGGGTAACTTCTCCATGCTAAGGTGAAAATGTAATTCTTTTACTATTGCTATTTAGATTAATCTCCCTAAAATATAATATATAAACTATTTAAAACATGACTTAATGAGGATACCGCCATACTGGTCGGTTGGTTATTCAATTTAATCTGGTTAAACCTGACTTAATAAGGATACCGCCATACTGGTCGGTTGGTTTAATTATTGTTCCGCCTTTATGGATGGTTTAATTATTGTTCCGCCTTTTATGGCTGGTTTATTAACAAATATTACCGCCTTAATGGCTGGTTGATCTTAATTTGACTTAATCAGGTTACCGCCTATATGGCTGGTTGGTAAAATTATCACAAGTATATATATTATTTTATGGGAGATATCTAAATAGTAAATAGTAGAAGTTAATTCATTTTTCCTTAGCATTTTATTTATTTTTCTGGCATTTACTTTTTAAGTAATTTTTATGTCTTTTTACTAGTCCTAATTATGTGTCCATAACTAATTAGTTTTTATAGGTTTGATGATGAAATCTAATATCCCAAGTTTATAAGAGGTTATTTTAATAGTTTGAGTAATTTAAAGGTTTACTTATTAAGTCTTAAGCTTAATGCTTCTTGTTATCTGATCACCATAAATGATCTGGTGAATCTAAAATGAACTAGACATAAGGGATTTTAGGTTTCAACATTTGACTTAATAGCCCACGATCTTCTTTGAGGATATATAACCCTTTAATAGATTTCCTTACATGATGACATATACCTGTCGGGCGGGGGTAGCCATAATTGGAACTTAAAACTTAATGAATTCAGGTAATTTAATTGACATAGACATATGATTCAATTGGATTAAACCTGGGTATTTGTGTCTGACCATCGACATATGCTTTCACATAAATTTGTGTTCCAGGTTAGTAAACTGATTTATTACACAAACATAAAATAATCACTTCATCTTTTTTTTAAAGATATTAGAAAGATTCCACACCCTAGATCTTTGAGTCTTTTATTTTCCTTAGTATTTTCTCTTGTCTTTTTATTTATTTATTTAGCAATCTATAATCACCCAAATCAATCAAGCAATCATTCTCTTCTCCCTCAATTAGATATCTGTAAATAATAGTATCAACAATTAATAACAATAGTAGGAATTAAGTCATCGTGGGATCGATATTTTTATACTACTTGAACGATATGTGCGCTTGCGTTATACGTGTGTGTTTACGCCGATCAGTGATACATGTAACTAGATATTTGTATTTAGTAATTATTTAATTATTTAAAAGTTAAATAATTAGGATTTCAGTTACGCATGGTTCATAATTAACATGTCCTAACCTCAACATCCATACATTTTGTGACTTAATAATATAAGCAGAAGTACTTGCTTTATTAATAGCACGATTGACAGTCATTACATTTAGCTTGAAAAGGCCCTCAGTTAGGTATCATTTTCCTACATAATATCATCTTAGTCATTACAAATTATCAGAAAACAAAAACAAGCTTAAAAACCAGTCTTACTTAGTAGAGAGCCCCGAGACCAAATTCTTCCGAATATCTGGAACATGCATACATTCTTCAATGTAAGCTCCTTCCAATGTCATCTTCAGAACCACTGTGCCTTGTCCAACTCACCTGAGAGGTAGACGAGTTTCCCATAGTCAGAAGATGCCACCATCGACCTTCTGATATATGGAAAACATCTTGCTATGTGCACATATATGACGAGTAGCCCCAGTGTCTACCCATCATTCTCGGATTCCCAACTATGTTGGCTTCAAGTTACTACTGCTGATAGGTCACACTCAAGATCTCATCAGTCAGCTGCTCACCTTCAGTGACATGGGCCTCATTTTTTTCTTTTTCTTGCCCTGTCCCGAGTCTTCTTTTTTCTACAGTCATTTGCCATATGACCCCCCTTTCCACATTGTAGCACTTTCCCTTGAACTTTTTTGAAGCTTGGGAAGAGTCAGCGCCACTGTTATTTCTCTTCTTGCTACCCTTTACAACCCTCAACGATGTTGGTTAGACTCCATAGTCTTGTAGTTGGCCGTCTCGGACATCCTGTGTTTATCTCCTCGATTCTCAATCGAACACTAAGGTCTTCAAGGCTCATCTGCTTCTTCTTGTGTTTCAGATAGCTCCTGAAGTCTTTTCATGATGGAGGCAACTTTTCAATAATGGTGGCAACCTGAAACGTCTCACAGAGTTTCATACCTTCATCCATTATTTCATGAATGATCAACTGTAGTTCACCCAACTGAGACATTACTGTTCTTGAATCTACCATCTTGTAGTCCATGAACCTACCCACGACAAATTTCTTTTGTCCGACATCCTCGATTTTATATTTCTTATCGAGAGATTCCCAGAGAACCTTCGCAGAAACCATGCCTTGGTACACATTGTACATGGTATTGTCAAGTCCACCCAAAAGGTAGTTCTTGCACAAGAAGTCGCCAGACGACCATGTCTCTTACCGCAGTTGCTTGGCTATTTCCGACTCACCCTCCACATGTTTCGGAGGATCTTTAAGGTATTTAGCCAACTGCAGAGTTGTCAAGTAGAACAGCATTTTGCTCTGCCACTGTTTAAAGTTTGCCCCACCAAACTTCTCGGGTTTTTCTCCATGAGAGACCGGTACAGTGTGTTTTTCGCTAGCCATATGTAACTGGAAAACCAACAGGGGTCAATTAGTCTACAAAGACAATTTGCACAACGATCAACAAATGATATTGTTCCAAGTGATATACCAATTATCCACTTGTTGTTCTATTGGACAATAGTACCAATAAACACAAGTCCTTGAATTTCCAACCAAGATTTCTTATGAAAAGTAGATATAGGAGTATTCCCAGAGGACGAGGGGGGTCCGGAGTAACCACTTAAGTCTCCTGACCACTTAGGCTCTTATCGCCTTTTTGACAGAATATCCTTTAACCACTTTCTCAATAGAACCTCTTAACAATTCAAACTCAGTATTTTACTTTTAAATGTCACAATACAGTATACGATATGTGTAGATATATGTGAATGTGTCAAACAAGATTGGATGGAATTACTTGTGTAAGATTACACTTTAAATTCTCAACCAAGTGTGCAACACACAATTAGTTTTCAACTTTATCACTATGTGTATGCTTGTGATAATTGAACAACCTAATAATAACTTAAATCTATACTACCAAGATTATTGTGATTAAGTATATGATTAACTAAGTTAATATTATTAATACTTGAATTAATCTAAGTCTTTGCAGTTTATAACAATTCCAGGACTAATTCGTTAGTGTCGCGTTCGTATCTACGTTCGAACGAGACTGTCCAGTGTGTGTACGTTCGTGTTGCGTTCGAGAACGCGTTCGAATGAAGTGTTCCAGAGAGTTCACGTTCGTGTTGCGTTTGATAACGCGTTCGAACAAAATGTTTCCAGAGAGTTCAAGTTCGTATAACGTTCGAGAACGCGTTCGAACGGAATAATTCCAAGAGTTTGTGTTTGAGTTGCGTTTACGACGCGTTCGAACGTTCTTAGGCAAAAGGCTTGCGTTCGAGTTGCGTTTGAAGACGCGTTCGAACGTTCTTACGAATTTTCAGATTTTTGCCTTCGCGTTCGTCAGGCGTTCGAACGCCCTACGTATTTTTCATGCACATACATTATTTTCCCAGAAAATTTTCTAACCTAGCATGCGATTCACTATCTAAAACACTAAATTAATAAGTTCTTAAGATTGTGGTAAGAATTGTGTCATTAAACAGATCACAACCAGAATACTAACCAATCTATGCAAAACCCTAAAACTTGAAGTTTGAAGAAAAACCTGGAAATTATAAGAACGAATCCAAGTCGAGATCTCTTTGTCATTAAGAACTTATTAGCCTCCGTCTCTGGTGCTTACAGATTCAAAATGGCCAATGTTCTCCCAGAATTCCTTGAATGCTTCTTGTTCAAGGAGTACTCCTTAACAAGTGTTTGAACTAGGAAATTGGTGAAACTCTCTCTCAAACAATGGAAAAATGTGACTCTAAAATTCGGATGTTACTGTATATCTTTGAAATTGGACATAGTGCCTCTTTTATAAGGCATGAAAGGTTGCCAATATGGCACCCATTGGGTTGGGGTGCAACCCTTCAAAAGGTTGTACCCCTCCCATGCACCTCTCCCATCCAAAAGACATATTCATCCTTTAAATAATATTAGAAGAATTTCCAGCATAATATACTCGGACAGTAATAAGGAACAACACTAGCCATAACTTCGGATTTCAGAGACAAGTTCGGAGAAAACTTCGGAATCCTAAGTAACTTCGGAGAAAAATTTGGATTTCAGAAATTTTTTATCGTATTATTCTTACTTCGGAGAACTCGATGTTATATATTATTAAAACTTGGAAATCCGAAGTTTTAAATAAAAAAATTCAAAAAAAAAAAAAAGAAACTTCGGAGAAAATGACATTTTTATATAATCAAAATGTTACGTCTCATTTTGGCAAATTACAATGTTTTTTTAAAATAAAAAAAAAAAAAATATTCAAATTCCCAAAATTAAACCTCGAGTCAAATGAATCGATGATTAATTCTAATTAGCCCCCACCAAAACCCCTCTATATTCTAAATAGCTTCGAGGGGTTTCTTTCTTTCAGCTTTTTACTACTCTTCAATTCCAGCAAAATCTCAATTCACAAAGGCGCATGACAAGAAATTGGAGAATGGCGACGAGGAGGACAATTATAACTCCACTTTTGTTATTTCTACTATCTCTGCCGTCGATTTCGCTCGCTTACCGGCCTGGAGACATCGTTCCGATGAGCAAGATGAGTCAATATCACAATGTCCGTTAACAAAACCAAAACGTTAATTTTTGAATTTAATTTAATTTATTTTCATTTGAAAGTTTTGATCTAATTAAGGATTTGTTGATTTTCTTGTTTCAGTCGAGAACTGTGTGGCATGATGTGATCGGTAAACATTGTCCAATTTTTGGCGTAAATCGTGAGGTATCCTTAAAAATATTTGATTTTTAATTTAACTATATCTGTTATAATTTTGTTTAATTTACTATTATTGTTAATTTGAGCTTATATGGTATGTAGGTATTGATTCCTATAGCAAAACCAACTGGCTTTACGGGAGCTGATCCTGTTAAAATGTGAGAAACAATCTATCTTTTATTTTAAATTAGTAAATTAAAAAAAATAAAAATTCATCATCAATTGTGTTATTGTTACTGAAGTAGCAATTTATGTTCATAAAAAAATTGATTTATTTGCAGATCATTTCAAGTTGGGAGAGAGAAGTTTCTTGTTCCATGGCTTTTTGTGATAAACCGTAAGAGTTCTCAGGTTCCGATGATCGACATGCACCTGGTGAGGTTATCGATTTATACAGCAACTCATCATTAACTTATAAGGTTATCATTTGATGAGCATGTTTTTTCTGTTTTTCCGATGCAGAGGTATTCAGGAAATGATATACTTGGTGTCACTGCTAAAATTGTGGATATGCCTCAGCATTGTATGTAGCTTTATCTTAATTAGTTCTTTCTATACCAGTATGTTAAATAAAGGAGAACTGATTTGTGCTTTCTTCAACTAAACAATTTTTTTTTTGTTTCATATGGTTTTAGTTGTCTTCCTAATTTTTTTTTTTTGAATTATAGTTGTCTTCCTATTGAGATTACATTTATTCCCCTTTTCTTGTACTTTAATTTAACATTGTAGACCCTTGTGCATTTTTTTCTCTACCTCAGTTGATGCGTTTTGAAACTCCAATTGTAGCCTCTGCCTTGAATCTGGCCCCTGATAGTTGGTAGTTTTAATTGTTGTAGCACATTAAAATCATTTGGATCTACAATAGTTTTACTTCAAAATTTCATGGTAGAAGCTTTCTTATTTCCACAGAAAATCATATAGGTGCTTATTTTAACAATGTTTATTGTTGTCCTATCCTTTTTTATGTGAAATTATGACCTTTTACTTTTGCGCGTATTTGTTAATAATCATGTAATACTTTAATTTTACCCATTTTACCCATTTCATTGGTTGCCCATGTATTCAGTTTTTAATTCTTTGAAGATAAACTGAACGGAGATAGCTCTTGACTACTATTAGTTATTCCTTTCATATCTTGATAGTTAATGTGTCTTCTTGTTATCTGTTATCTTCCTTGCCTTAGGTCGTGTATATTGTCTTACTCGTACTTTAAACTTCTCTTCCTTGTTAGGTAGCATGTTATTCTAATGAATGAATGTCACTGGAAAGTTTTTATAAATTGTAGTAACAAGATATGAATTTTGTTTTCATGGATTTATTGGAGTCAATTTAAATCTCTTTGGACGGGTTTGATACCAGCTTCTAGTTTTCATTGTTTTGAACAGATGTTGAAATTCATCCAGATGTTCCAAAATACTTTTGGGAACCTGAAAGTTGGCCAAAGCATGTGCTTATTAGATACACATGGTTAGTATGCCAGCATTAAGGTTTTTTTTTACTTATGAGTATCTTTATTGGTAGATTGGTTTGCTTATGTATCAGAGAGTACTGGTACCTTTTTCTGGTAATTGCTGCTTGTGACTTGGTCAACTTTGATTTTCTAAACATTATATCCACCAAATTCATAATATATAAATCAAATACAAAAGGATCACAGATCTAATTTAACTTTATTATCACCTTCTCAGACTATGAGTTTGCTGTGTATCTGAAGTCTTGGAACTTCGTTCTTTCTTCTTAGGTAAAATTATAATAATATTTTGGCATGACTAATATAACTTCTTGTATACAGGAAAGAGCAATCAGATATAGACGTGGCTTCTGGATTTTATGTTCTGTTCGGTTCAGGTAAATATTTATACTCAATTTAAGATGCTAAATACTAGGTGTTCTTTGGAGGCTTCCAATGGATTAGCGCTCTATGATGTGAAATTCCAATTAAATCTTTATCTATATGTTATTTGCAGAAGTTTTCATCCTTTACATGAATAGTAAATGCTAAATAGTAATGTTATATTAAGATTTTGTAGCTGCTGTGGTGTTAACTTCATAGTCTGTATGTGTAGATTGATGACTACATTTTAATGCCGGGCCGGGCCCGGAATTCAGTAACGAAGCCCGAGCCCGGAAAAAGCCCGGCCCGAAATTTTATCGGGCCGGCCTGTCTCGGGCTTGGGCTCTTTCTGGCCCTTTTTTTTGACCAAAAACCACTAAACCATTAATAATCCAACTCTTATTCTAAAACATATCAACAAGAATAGAGTATCAATTCCTCAAAGATGCCAAAACCGAAATTTTGTATTTGTTAAATAACATAATAAATTAAATAACAATACTTTTTTTAATATTTGTTTAGCCAGGGCCTAGGCTTTTTTACCAAATACAAAAAGCCCGGGTGGACCAGACCAGACCCGGGCTTTTTTACCATGCATATCTAAAGCAAAAAGTTTGCCAAATGATTAGAGTTGAAACCAATTGCAGTTGCAGTTGGCACTGATTCATAGTTTATTTTCAATTTTGCTTCAATATCCCTTCTGTGTTTCATTTATGGGAAGAAATTCTAATTGGTTCCATTATTTTTTTTAATATATTTCTTCCTGATTTAACCAAGTTTGGTTCGAAGGTTGTTGAATTCTTCATTTCCAATCAAGAACACGACCAAACGCTATTCGACAATTTGAGAGCTTTATTTAAACATGTAACAGGGTTAATGCTGTCTTTTATTCTCTCAATCTACATCTTGCAATCATCTCGGGACAAATTAACAAGGTACCCTTTCTGCCTTATCATTTATAGGGCTAGGTATTTTCTCTCTGGAACAAGACCTAATAGGCCTTAAAATCCAAATATCTGATGGTCCGTGGGAACTGTTTCCAGATTCTTACAGGAGACTGTCGCAGAAAGTAGCATGCCTGGTGGTGGACTGGCAAAGGTTGAATGATGGAACTTCAAAATATATCAATGCAATGCATGTAAATGTCAGGAAGAAGTTCATGAGATCGTCGCTTGGGAGTCATTGGATAAATTCTTGCCAATACAGCTTTTGTGTCTCAGAAGCTAGAAGGTGTAGTAGTAAAACTCCCTCGGTTCTTGAAGTCAATCATAATACAAGTAATCTTTAATTTTTTTAATGACTTTTGCAAGCTTAGACGGGTCGGGATGTGCGTTTTGACTTTGAATTTACAGTTTTCTTTACAGTTTTCATCTATAGTTGATTTCGTTGAGTCTCGATTTTATTTTAATCGGTAAAATAAACCCGAAACACATCAAAACATTCATAAAACTCGAGACAGTGAACAAAACATTAAGTTAGAGGAACGGAAAATATATCAAATTAGGCCAAGTAAATTCAGGTAAATAGTAATATTGTTAATTGTTTTGACAAGTTATATTAGAAAAATAATTTTTTTCCCTCTATATAAAGAACAATTAATTTATTATTCCATTATTGATCTCGCTTGGGAGGTGATAAAGAAATAGCTAACTTGCGCTAAAAATATAACTAATGACCTAATAATATATAAGACGATAACAATCATCAACCATACTCTATAATTTGGATTTATGTATATGTTAGCAGTTAATTTTATTCATGGATATGTGAGTGATATGCTGTGAGTCGCTGCCCTCTAAATTTTCTTTGTAATTAAGCTTCATTATCTCTTCAAAAATGCCTTGGGTGTACGTACATGCTAGCTTTCTGAGACCATCGATTTTAACATGTCATACACATCATCATATGACTCCTTTATTATGATGGCAACGTCGGTATATGATATGAAAATATCAGAGTTTGTGTTTGTCCCGTTCAATTAATGGGTACGAAAATTATCCATTTATATATCCCTAACGTATCGGGTCCTGCGAACTCCGTGTGGATCCTTGTTCATATGATGATTTTACCTTTAATTTGAACGAGAATGTTAATATCCATATCCAACCTATCCAATCAATGGATATAGAAAATTATCTTTTTATCCACCATAACAATGTGAATGGATTCCACATGAATTTGGCCCAAGAAAAACATGATCTAAAAAGAAAAGATGATACTCATTAGTTCACCAATTGAGGTACAAGAATTCAATCAAATGCGGCTGAAAAAACTTAAATTGATATTTTAGCTCTCTTCTTACTTTTATTTAGGGGTGAGCACAATCAGTTTCGATTTACAGTGGAACCGGAAACTACTCGGGAAAATTCGATTCTTGACATTTTAGAATCGAAACCTACCGAATTAAATAGGAGAGGGATGCAAATAGAGATAATTAGGGGTGTTCGCGGTGCGGTTCGAGTCGGTTTTCTCGTTTACTGCGTGGGTTGGCGGTTTGGGAAATTAGAAATCGAAACCTCAAATTTGATAAGAAAAACTGCGACGGTTCGAGTCGGCGGTTTGGGCGGTTCGGGTCGGCGGTTTGGATTATAAATTTTTTAAAGAAAATTTTGTGTGTTTTCACATAATAATTGAAGAGAAAAATTACATAATTTTCATTTATACATTGTATATTGTCATATGATAATTAAATATCTTAAATTTCATGATTAAAGAAGAATAAAAATAAAATGTCTAATTTGAACGCGGGTCGGCGGTTTAGACGGTTCGGGTCAAAATTGGCGGTTTGGGTGATTCGGGTCGCGGTTTAGGTAAAAATCGAGCACCGACCCAAAATTTGTAGTTCGGTTCAGGCTGACCCAAAATCATTTTCAATATTTTTCTAAACCGCGAGGTTCGGTTCGGGTCAGTGCAGTTTGGGTCAGATTGCGGTTTGAACCGAAATTATGCACACTCATAGAGATAATATTTAAGGAATAAAACGACACTGTTTTTTAATGTGAAATTGGGTTTAATTTGGATCCTAAACCGATTCCAAAATCGATTCTAGAACAAATTTTGGTTCCGGTTAAATGGTCGAGTTCTAGTTCTTACCATTGCAGAATCGAGACCGGACTGTTTAAATTCGGTCCTAAATGAATCAGGTTTTGGTACTTTACCCGAAAAATCGGGTTGGTTCCATTTGATTCCGGTTCGAACAGGAACCAATGCTCAACCCTACTTTTATTATGGTTTTGATTTGATTGACAAAAAAATTATTTGAAAACCATTCGATTAAATCCTAAAGACTATTGTGTTGATACATTTGATAGGTCTCGACAATATATGATTTGGTAAAATTTACGTGTCAATCTAATTACAATGTCAGATTTTATTTAATGTTTCGCCCGTTGTTAAAATCATTTAATAAAAAATACCTAGAGACATTTAAAGGTTATACTTAAATTAAATTCTCATAGACAAAAATTTATGACAAATTTAATTATTTTTATGTAATTAAAAAAAAAAAAATCACTTGCATTATTAAACCCATTTTCTAGATTAGTTTGTTGAATATCTTACATCGATTAATGAATGATCTTAGTCTCTAATAATATAAGACAATCATCAACTCTTAAATTAATTTTTTAATTAAAACAGATTTATGAATTTCAAAATATACCCATGTAATAAGGAACAGGTAAAATATGATCAACTCTTTCGTTGCATGAAAGTCGATGTATGGAGATGGAGATACAAACACATAAATAAATAACATGGCCGATCTGTAAATGAATTCGTTTGTCGGTAGGAAGCCGTAGCAGGACAAAACAAAAAAAAAAAAAAAAAAAAAAATTAAGTGAAATATTATTTTTGTTTAATTATATCATCAACAAATAATGAGTGAGATTTGGAGAGTTTCTTCAACTGAGTGTAGTTTGTTATTGTGCTCTGATCTTGAGGATATCAAAAAATTAACTGTTTATGCTACCTGATTCTTGACATGTACAGGTGTTGCTGTGACAACAGAAGGCAGCATCTACTTTACCCATTTGTCATAATTTGTGTTACTAGCAACAGCAAAGTTTTGGTACATCATCAAGCTGATGTAAAAGTAATCAAAAGTGGGATGATAATAGAATATATATATATATATATATAATGATTTTTCAATATGGATATTCGGACGAATGTTTCGTTCGGATGTACGCAAAATACTAATATTTTATTGTATAATTATTTTTTTAAAAAAAAATTACCTGATAAAATATTAATACTTTGCGTACATTCAGATGACAACATTCATCTGGATATCTGTATTGAAAAATGACTATATATATATATATAATATATATATATATATATATATATATATATATAATTGGGTTGGTCCCCACTATTTTGAATCATGGGATTTTACGAATACAAAATTACCTTCAACTTTTTATTGTCTTCTTAAAAGGGGCTTTTAAAGTTTCAGATGGGAAAAATAAAAGATATATAAGGCTTTATTGATTAGGGGGATATGTGGGGGAAAAGTGTTTTCCTCAAAAGTATTTGAAAGTTGTTAGTAACTACTTTTTAGAAAGTACTTTAAGTATATAACCTCAATGGGTTGCCACAGTAGTAAAGGCTTTGG
>SKCR01047895.1:0-56925 GCA_019454045.1 Zanthoxylum bungeanum | reverse complement strand
CCAATTTGTGATTTTTTGAAATCCTTGGTTCATGTATTTATTTAAGAATCATAAATCTGTCGGGACACACGAATTATTCATAGCAGAGATTTGACGTTTAATCTATATCTCCGGAATAATTCGGATAACCTATGACAGAGAGATTATATATATGCAATGACTTCGACTTGGATGGTTCAATTTGATTATTTGTGGTCATCGTAATTTGTGAGTGGACAAATTACGGACATGGAAATGGTTTCCACGACAGATAAACTTGAACCAATAGAGTCCCACAATATAAAGTGTACTCGTTGAGCACTTGGGCAATTAATTATGAATAATTCGGATTATTCATAATTTACACATGAGTATTAAATAATGTGTATTTGATACGATACATAATTTAGATTAGATACACATTATTGATCAATTGAAATTTGACACTTTATTATTATTATTATTAATTAATTAATAATAATAATAATTGGAAGAATATTTTTGGAATATTTTTTCATATATTTATTTTATCTTTTTGTTAATTAAAAAATAAATAAAATAATTAATTGTTAATTGATTGATTTTGGATAAAAATATTATTTTGGAATATTCTTATTTTTTGGCCAATTCTTATTGGCAAAACCATGTGTTTTTTACACATGTTTTTAATTAACAAAATATCAAAATAATTAATTAATTTGGATAATATCAAATTGTGTCAAACTTTTGGCCACAAAAATTATTATTTTTTGTTAAAAAAATCATCCAATTTTCGGCCAAAGAGGAGAAAATATATAAATGAAATTATTTCATTTTTTGCAAGGCTTTAAACCATTCTCATGTGTTGAGAAACCAAATAAAAGAGGGGCTAGGGTTTGTAAACAATTGATCAACACCAAGGAAGAAGGAATTGGAAAATTGAAGCTTTGAATTAAGGTAATTAAAAGTTTCCAATTTCTAATTTCTTAGCTTTTGTTTCTTAAGCATGAAAATATGTATTGGATATTTATTTTGCATGTCTTAGAAATATATGTATCTTGGATATATATTTGAAGCAAAAACTTGGTGTAGATTGTTTATATAACCTTACTAGTTTTCTTTAAATGCATGTGTATTAAGATTAATTAGGGAATTAATCTCAAAATTTTATTTATCATTCTAGAGTGATGTTGCCACTCAAATATTTCCTAGAATTGTTCTTGAGGCTTTATATTGTGGTGATTAAATTTGGTGTAAAATTAATTGGATTAATTTATGAACAAATTAAATTTATGCATGAAAAATAGACAAAAATTAAAATTGTATCAGATCTGGTTTTGAGTGTTAAAAAAATATTTTTCATGTAAAAATATGTTATTTGGATGATTTTGGATGTGTATTGGGTAGTGGATTAATTCCGAAAATTATTCTGGGGCGAAAATACGAGAAAATGATGATATTCGCGTCGAAACGGGCTCGCTGCATCACAGCTGTAAAACCAGCAAACTGGGCACTATTCGGGTAGCCCAAGGGCTGACCGATCACTGCCCGAGTTACCGAGTTAGCCCAGCTCGACGATTGGTCAACCGGTTTGACCGTTTGCCCATTACGCGTAGTATTTGTCGAAAAATATTTTCGTAAAATAATTCATCATGTAACAAAATATATTTTGTTATTAATTGTTAATAAATAATATATTTAAACTACTTTGAGTGAATTAATAATATTTGATATTAATTAATTCGCTCGGAAATTTTTTTAAAATGTTTACATTTTTGCCTTCCACCGCGCCTTTTGCTGAGCTTACCCTAACAAAATGGTATCAGAGCGTCTGATCCTACATCCAAAATAACTTTTCATGCTTTGAATATTTGATATTTAATTCAATTTATTTTACAGATGCTTGAGAATTAATTGATTGGATCAATTATTTTAACTGTTTGACAGTAATTTAAAATCCTTATAATAAGGCTTTGTTTTTTATATGTATTGTACACTAATGGGTCCGTCTCGTCAATACGGATGTAAATATTTTTCCTGATACCGTGGTTGTGTCTGCCAAAGCATTGCGGCTATGGTTAATGGAAATTTATTTATACCGGTAAGACTTATTTGATAAAAAATAAATTTGAGCGAAATTACATACCAATAGATGCCAAAGCAGTGAGGTAGTGCATAAGTACCTTGGATATATTCATTGACGAGTATTACCTTGAATACGCCCCATCCAATAGATGTCAAAGCAATGAGGATCAGAAACAGTTCAGGACCTATTTTAAGAGTCACATTGGATGTGATTGATAATTGTTATCTACTTTGAAATATTTTGGACACAATGTGCCAAAGCTGTGAGTCAAAATATATTTGTGAGGTCTAATTCCTGTTATAGAATTTAATTTAATTATTAAATTCTCGTATTTTGTTTAGGGATTATCAATTTATGTAAAATAGTGGGAGGGCATCCTTATATTAAAATTCCATGATATGTTGGATGTTTTATGATATTGATGAAATTACTTATGTCTGCTAATTCCTGTTTCTTTTGTTAAGTTTGTGATGGCAGCTACTACTTCCTCTAATCCTTTTACACATGTCTTGGACGCGAACAAATTGACTGGTCCTGAGATCTTTTCTGAATGGGTATTAGATCTTAAGATTGTCTTGAGATCGGGGAAGTTGAGTTATGTGTTGGATAATCAGGTACCATTGGATATTGCTCTGGAGTCATTACCTGAATAGATGGAGGTATTTGAGAAATGGAAAGATGATGATCTGAGAGTCAGATCACTAATCCTATGTGCTATGTCTCCTGATCTGAAGAGGCAATATGTTGATATGTCTGACTCCTACAGCATTATAACTCAGCTTCTGGAGTTATTTTTGAACCAAGAGTAGACCCTGGTATATAGGATCTCTGTGGAATTATTCCACACTCGGTTGGCTGATGGTAAGCCAGTGAGTCCACATGTCCTGCACATGATGGATCTCATCGAGCAGCTTCGAAAGTTTGACTTTCAGCTAAATGAGACTCTTGGCCGAAATCTGATTCTTGGCTCACTCCCACCGTCATATTCCCAGTTCATTATGAACTTCAACATGCATGGAATTCGTTGTTCCTACAGTCAGTTGCATAGGATGCTTCAGACTGTTGAGGAGGTGTAGGACACAGAACTTGACGACGCTGTTCTAGGCTCGCGACCTAGTTGGGAGTACGGAGTAGCTCGCGGGGGAACTAAACCGGAGATATAACATGGAGTCGCCACCCGGTGTGGACCGGGACAAAGATTTAAAGCCGCACTCACCCCTTGCAATGGAAGACCTCAAACTGTTGGGTTCAGAATGGTCTCTTACTTATGTCACTTGTGATGATATGATTCATGCAATAAACTAACCGAATCTACTCAACATACATGCTCAAGGATAACTTAGATCTAATTTGCATTCATCAAAATAACTCCTAATCTAAGTTTGCATGCTTGAAAGTAAGTCTTTTGCAAACGCACAATATCATACAATGGGCACATTGAACCATTAAACCAAAAGAAACACATAACTATTTAAACATAATCATAAGCTAACAAAATATCATGCATAAAAGTAACATAATCATGCTTTGAAAATAAATAACGAACTAGGCTACATCATGCTTCAAATAACAAATAAATAATCTACAGACTATATCATGCTCAAATACAAGTTTGGATGAAACGAAATATGCGTCTCTCAAGCGGTACATGGCATCGTGTCCCGAGTGCAAACCGCAATACCGTCCATTCGGAATCGGCTACGGAATTTACGTCCGAGTTTCCATCCGATATACCACAAAAGGGAAAACATATTCCGCTCATCCAACAATCACACATCATACCTCAAACGACTCTCATGCAATAATATTTTTTAAAATAAACAAAATAAACGAAAGATAATAAATAAAAGGGTGCCCTCAGGTCTAACCTCTTTTGTCGTCTCACGAAAGGGCGTTACACGGCCGTTGGAAGGGTGGATGATCCGTAACTCTTCCGATTCACTAACTCAACATTTTTCCTCGCTGTTTTGCTGTTCGGGTTGCTGTTTTCACTCCGTTTCGCTGCTGTTTTTGTTGTATTTTTGAGTTGTTGTTTTAAGGTAATTTAGAGACTGTTTTGGCGGTTATTTGGACTGGTTTGGGCTGCAGTTTTGGAAGGGTTCCAGAGGGAATTCTGTTACTGTTTTGGGCAGTTTTTGGGGACTGTTTTATGCAGTTTTTTGGGTGCAGTTTCGGGTGTGTTTTCTGGACAGTTCCTGAAGTTAGTAAGATGCGGCAAGCTGGGCAGTTTTATGAGGTGTTTATGCGGCTGAACTGGACTGGTTTTAAGCGTTTGATTTGCGTTTGTCTTTTTGGAGTGGTGATGATGCGTGAGGGTATTAAGTGCAAGGGGCAGGTGGCGTGTTGATTTAAGGCTATATGTTGTTCTCGTGTGGTTAGCTTAGGGGCTTGTGGCGCACAGATGTGAGGGCAGATTGCGCGAATTTGAGGGGGCTAAGTGGAGGCTATGTGGCGAAGGGCTATGGGGCTGTTGAAGGTATATGAGTGGAAGGCTTGTGATGGCTATGTGTTCAATTTGTGCGTGAGGCAGGGTTTTACTCGTGAAGAACGGGCGTGAAGGCAGGGTTTTTGTGCGTGAAGAATGTGAACGTGAATGAAGGATTTTTATGCGTGAAGAATGGGCGTGAAGGCATGATTTTTGTGCGTGAAGAATGTGAACGTGGGGGCTTGTTCAAGACTTAAGTTATTAGGGTTTTCTTCTGGTGGATATGTGAGTAGTGCGGCAATATGAAGTGAATTTTAGGAGGCTTTTGGGCGTGAATCAGCTATGCAATTTCTTGTGATTTTGCGTGAATGTGTCAGGGTTTGAAAGGTTGGGTTAAGGGTTCTTTTTTATAGGCCAAGGGATGGGGTTTACCTTGTTGGAGAAGGAATAGAATTTGTGTTTTAATTGGGAGATATTTTCAATTATTATGTGATAGGGAAAATCTTTAATTTGATTTGATTTGTTCTTTTTAATTAAGGATATGATTTATTTAATTGGTAGGTGATTAATTAAATTAGGAATGTGATTTATTTTAATTAGGAATGTTATTTGTTTTAGTTTAGGAAAGAGATTTGTTTTAATTAGGAAAGTGATTTAATTTGATTTATTTAATTTAGGAATGAGATTTAATTTAATTTAATTTAAGTTTAATTTAATTGGTTTATTTAATTTGTGACATGTATTTTAAATGTTTTAATTTTTTGGATTGGGCTTGGTGTTTTTGAAACGGAGGTCCAACAAGCGAACCCGAAGCTACTCCAGCGAGTTAAATCCAACAATGTGTCAATTCTTGACCTTTTCCCTTCCAACGTCTGTTTCTCGCGGCTTTCACAACTAAAGAGGTAGTGCCTCCATACGAGACTCATCATCGGGACATATATGTAAAAATACAGTGCCTACAGGAGGACATCAAGAATGGTGTGCCGACACTCATTTCAAAGTCCTATTTGCCTAGTTCCTATTCTTCTCAATCTGGTAAGAAGAAGAATAAGAAGAAGAAGACTGGCTTTAGTGTTCCTCCTAAAGGAAAGGTAGAGAAGCTAGGCAAGTCGAAGAAGAAAGCCGCTGAGGACACAACTGTGGCAAGATTGGACATTGGAGGCGCAATTGTCCAGATTACATAGCTTCCATCAGACGGGAGAGAGCCTCCGCATAAGGTATGTTTATTTTCCTCATCATTGATATCTATTTGGCTTGTGAAGCCATTGGTTCTGGATGAGTTTTAGATTCTGCTAGTTCTACTCACATTTGTAATTCATTGCAGGGGCTGAGGGTCAGTAAGATGCTTAATCTAAGCGAGATGCAGCTGCATTTTGGGAATGAAGATTCTTTATCTGTAGCAACCATTGGCAAATACGAGATTCGTCTATCCAGAGGCAGCATCATTTTGACAGATTGTATTTTTGTGTCTAGTTGTGTAGCTAATATTTTCTCCTTATCTGTATTAGATATAAAAGAATATCATGTACATATTAAGAATCGTTCTATGTATATATATAATATGAATGATGTTTTGTTACACAAATATTCAAATTCACAAGGCTTTACATGCCATTAGAGATGTTTATGAAATTGGGGATAATAAACGTAAAAGATCTGAAATTACTGATACTTAATTGTGGCATATGCGGTTAGGACATATAGGTGTATGACGCCTAACCCAGTTGGTTAAGAGTGGTCTGACTGGGAACCTGACCATACAGTCTTTTCCAACTTGTGAATCTTATATTCAGAGTAAAATGACCAAAGTCTCATTTACTGGTGTTGGACATCGGGCCACTGATTTATTGGAGCTCATACATAGTGATGTATGTGGTTCTATAATTCACACTGTTCATAGTGGTTTTTCTTACTTTGTGACCTTTACCGATGATTTGTCATGGTATGGTTATGTTTACTTGATGAAACATAAGTCAGAAACCTTTGAAAAGTTCAAAGAATTTCGAAATGAAGTAGAAAAACAAACTGGTAAATTCATCAAATGCCTACGATCAGATCGAGACGGTGAATATATGAGTAGTGAGTTCACGGAGTACCTTAAAGAGAATGTCATTCTTACTCAATATACTCATCTGGGTACTACACAGCACAATGAAGTATCCGAAAGGAGAAATAAGACTTTATTGGATATGGTTCGATCAATGTTAAGTTTTACAGATCTACCTTACTTTTTGTGGGGGTATGCTCTTTTTACTCCTGCACATCCACTAAATAGGGTTCATTTTAAAGTTGTTCCTACTACTCCATATGAGATATGGGTTGGTAAGAAACCAAACCTTAATTATGTTAGGGTTTGGGGTTATCCTGCATATGTCAGAGTGATGCATTATGATAAACTTTTGCCTCGAGGGTGAAAAGTTATCATTCGAATTCCAAAGGATATCAATTCTATGAACCCGAGCATCGAAATGTGTTCGTAGCTCGTTTTGTCAGATTTCTTGAAGAATAATTTTTGGCAGAATGTGGTAATCATAGGAGGGTTGAGCTTGATGAAGTCCAACTTATAGAAGACAGACCAATAGAGGAATCACAGGTTCAGACAGAAGCAGAACCTTCTAGTTCCACTCTTCGTAGGTCTACTATGATATCGAGACCTCCTGAATACTTGTATTCGATACAAGGCAAGAGTCTCGATGTGATCCTTGTTGAGGAGATTGATCCGTATACCTACAGAGAAGTAATGGTAGACATTTATTTCGCTAAATGGCAGGAAGTTATGAATTCTGAAATAGACTCTATGCGTCAGAATCAAGTATGGGATTTGGTTCCGCTTCTTGAGGGAATTGTTCCCTTAGGTTGTAAATGGGTTTACAAGAGGAAGCGCAGGCCCGATGGGAAGGTTGAAACCTTCAAAGCCCGACTGGTTGCTAAAGGTTATACTCAAAGGCCATGTGTGGACTATGATGAAATATTTTCACCAGTAGCGATGCTAAAGTCTATTAGGATTTTATTGGTTATTGATGCTTACCATGATTAGGATATTTGGCCAATGGATGTCAAAACGACTTTTCTTAATGGATTTCTTGATGAAGAAATCTATATGGAACAACAAGAGGGTTTTGTCTCCAGTCAAAATTATGGCATAATATGTAAGCTTAAGAAGTCAATTTATGGACTGAAACAAGCTTCACGGAGTTGGAATCTTTGCTTTGATGAGGTAATCAGATAGTCTCAGTTTCTCAAAAATGAAGAAGAACCTTGTGTTTATAAGAAGGTTAGTGGGAGTATGATATTGTTCTTGGTGCTTTACGTTGATGACGTCATGATCATTGAAAATGATCTTGGAATGATGCAAGGTGTTAAAGTATATCTCTGTAAGAACTTCTCCATGAAAAACTTGGGTGAAGCTACCTATATACTTGGTATAAAACTCTATAGAGATATAGAAAAGAAGCTGATTGGGTTATCTCAATCTCCATACATAGATAAGATCCCACAAAGGTATAACTTTAGCAATTGTAAAATTAATAATATACCTTTTCGACATGACATTTATCTTTTGAAGAAGATGTGTCCTCAAACGTAAGATGAAATGGCTAGAATATCTAGTCACCCTTATGCATTATGCTTAGGAAGCATCATGTATGTCATGTTATGTACATGGCATGATATTAGTCATGCAGTAAGCGTTACTAGTAGATATCAGTCAAATCCAGGTAATGACCATTGAATGACTGTTAAACATATCCTAAAGTATCTAAAATGTACTAAGAATAAGTTTCTTATTTATGGAGAATGTGATTTACAGATAAAATGATATACAGATTTTGACTTTCAGTCAGATCCTGATGATAGAAAGTCTACCTCAGGTTTTGTATTTACTCTTAATAATGCTGCAGTCAGTTGGAAGTATTCCAAACAAGGATAAAATGATATACAGATTCTGACTTTCAGTCAGATCCTGATGATAGAAAGTCTACCTCGGGTTTTGTATTTACTCTTAATAATGCTGCAATCAATTGGAAGTGTTCCAAACAGGGATCAACAGCTGATTCTACCACTGAGGCGGAATATATTGCGGCATCAAATGCTGCAAAAGAGGCTGTATGAATTAGAAAATTTATCACTGAATTGGTAGTTATCCCAAGCATCGAGGATTCGATCTCGTTGTTATGTGATAATAGTGGTGCCGTTGCACAGGCAAAAGAACCAAAAGCGTATCAAAAATTGAAACATATGGAGCGGAAATACCACATTATTAGTGAGATTATCACTCGATGAGATGTTGCCATATGCAAGATATTTGGAGATGACAACATAGCAAACCCGCTTACGAAAGCCTAGCCTCCGAGACTATATGATAGACATGTAGAGGCGATGGATATTAGATACCATCAAATTTGGCACTAGACCAAGCGGGAGAAAATGTTAGAGTTGGTGCTCGACGCGTCAAATTTTATTGTATTTATTGTAAATACAATGTACATTTCTGTTTTATTATGAATAAAATTTAGTAATTTTCATCAATATAATCTTTTATATGGTAAAGGCGTAAAAGACCTTAGAATGAATAGTTGTGACGTAATTACAAAAGCGCCGCAATTGTTACTGAGAAATGTCACAATACAATTCATTCTCAAAATTGTTCCTAGTCAAAGTTTACATACTTGGTCAGTTAGTAAACCCGTGAGACCGGTCCGTGTTGTATATTAGAATTGTTCTAATGGTTTATCTCAATAAACCATGAGTCTTGGGAGACTCATATAAACACGTAGGTAGTTATTGGATAAAAATTGAACGACTCATTCGAAAATTCCTGATAGATGGTACACCAACGTCTATAGGAATCTTTACGAGTCGAATAACATATTAGCTCCTTTGACTTATGATACCACTGTGGATATGTGAGATATCCTCCATACTTTTATGGCAGTCACGTCAACGATCTTTTAAGATCAGCCCTCAGCTTGTTCATTGGGCATGGACTGATACTCATGATATCATGTGATGTATCCAGAGAGGATCTGTCAGTCCCGTGTACGAGATTTAGGTATCCAATTTGTGATTCTTTGAAATCCTTGGCCGAGGTATGATTCAGAAATGAATTCTAAATATTTGTTTAAGAATCATAAATATGTCGCGATACATGAATTGTTCATAACAGAGATTTGACGTTTAATATATATCTCCAGAACAATTCGGATAACTTATGACAAATAGATTATATATATGCAATGACTTCAACTTGATTATTAGTGGTTGTCGTAACTTGTAAGTGGACAAATTACGGACATGAAAATGGTTTCTGTGATAGATAAACTTGAACCTAGAGAGTCCCACAATATAAAGTGTACTCGTTGAGTACTTGGACAATTAATTATGGATAATTCAGATTATTTATAATTTACACATGCGTATTAAATAATGTGTATTTGTATACAATACATAATTTAGATTAGATACACATTATTGATCAATTGGATTTTGACACTTGTTTTATTATTATTATTGATTAATTAATTATTATTAATAATAAAATGAAAGAATATTTTTGGAATATTTTTCCATATATTTATTTTGTATTTTTGTTAATTAATAAATAAATTAATTAATTGTTAATTGATTGATTTTGGATAAGAATATTATTTTGGAATATTCTTATTTTTTTGGCCAATTCTTATTGGCTAAACGATGTGTTTTTGAAACATATTTTTAATTAAAAAAATATCAAAATAATTAATTAATTTGGATAAGATCAAATTATATCAAAATTTTGGCTACAAAAATTATTGTTTTTTGTTAAAGAAATCATCCAATTTTCGGCCAAAGAGGAGAAAATATATAAATGAAATTGTTTCATTTTTTTGCAAGGCTTTAAGCCATTCTCATGTGTTGAGAAACCAAAGAAAAGAGGGGTTAGGGTTTGTAAATAATTGATCAACACCAATGAAGAAGGAATTGGAAAATTGGAGCTTGGAATTAAGGTAATTAAAAGTTTACAATTTCTAATTTCTTAGCTTTTGTTTCTTAAGCATGAAAATATGTATTGGATATTTATTTTATATGTCTTAGAAATATATGTATCTTGGATATGTATTTGAAGCAAAAACTTGGTGTAGATTGTTTATATAACTTTAATAGTTTTCTTTAAAAGCATGTTATTAAGATTAATTAGGAAATTAATCTCAAAATTTTAATTACCATTATAGAGTGATGTCGCCACTCAAACATTGCCTATAATTGTTCTTGAGGCTTTATATTGTGGTGATTAAATTTGGTGTAAAATTAAATGGATTAATTTGTGAACAAATTGAATTTATGCATGAAAAATGGACAAAAATTAAAACTGGATCAGATCTGGTTTTGAGTGTTAAAACATAATATTTTTCATATAAAAATATGTTATTTGGATGATTTTGGATGTGTATTGGGTGGTGGATTAATTCCGAAAATTGTTCCAGGGCGAAAATGCGAGAAAACGGAGAAATTCGTGTCGAAACAGGTTCGCTGCGTCACAACTGTGAAATCAGCGAACTGGGCATTGTTCGGGCAACCCAAGGGCTGACCGATCACTTCCCGAGTGACCGGGTTGGCCCGGCTCGGCGATTGGTCAACTGATTTGACCGTTTACCTGTTACGCGTAGTATTTGTCAAAAAATATTTTCGTAAAATAATTCTTCATGTAACAAAATATACTATGTTATTAATTGTTAATAAATAATATATTTAAACTACTTTGAGTGAATTAATAATATTTGATATTAATTAAGTCGCTCGGAAAAAATTTTAAAATGTTTAAAAACTATTTTTTCCTTCCACTGCGCCTTCCGCTGCGCTTACCCCAACAACTAGGCCACTCATTGATGACCTATAATTATTCTTGAGTTGTTTCAAAGTGGTGAGACTTGTTTAGTGTTGTAGAGATTGGATTAAAGTGTTGGATTTGTTTAATTTTGGTTAATTTTGTTAATTGGATTAATTTGAAAAATTAGGGTTCATACCTCAACTAAAATTGAGGCTTTTCATGTATGTGTTGTATAATGATGTATATAAGATGTACAAATCATTTGGTGTTGATTGGAAATCATCTAAAGTTGTTTTGAACAAATTTGGACCAAAATGTAAAAAAATGAAAGTTTGGGGAGCTCTCGACAATTTGTAAGAAATTGGGGATTTTTGTTGTGAGTTGTATTTTGATGAATGTGACATATATAAATCACTTTGTTAGTGATTTAAAATCACTTAAATTTGTATTTGACAAATTCTGACTAAAATGATCAAAATATAAACCTTTGGGGTCTCACGGAAATTAGGGAAAAAAAATCTGATTTTTTGGGTAAGAAATTCAGTTTTCAAGTATTGAGTAATCATAATAAATAAGTTTATTTTAATTACCCAAGAAAAATTATTGAAATCGAAAAATTCATTTTTCCGCGTTCCGCTGCGTTACCCGGTTATACCCTCTAAAAAACCGCTACACTAACCGCCCGACGGTTGGAATGATATCAATCATAACCGAATCGGTCAGGACCGGTTTGATTACGGTTCGCGGTTCGGTTTAGGAGTCAACGACTCAATTTAAGGTTTGTCAATGGTTCAATTATGGTTCGATTACGGTTTCGAATCGCAGCCGTGTGCATCTCTTGTGCAAGCTTGCATTTAAAATATGGTCGGTGTATCAATGGTGCTTGCATCAACATTGAAGCAAGATTAACTCGAAACTGTAGACTATAAATGGTTAATAATTAGTTAGGGTAGAAATGATTTTTTTAATAATTTTCTATAATAAAAAATAGTGTATAAAAAACTTCTACAACAATTTATAATTATAGTATTACTCGATAATAAAAAGTTTAAAAATTTATATATGGTGTGTGTTTAATTGATAAACAATGTGACTGTGACTTATTTTGAATGATAATAAAAATATAATCCATTTGTAATTTTTCGAAGTCATTAAATAAAATTCAATGAAATTTCAGATTAGTTAGTCAAATAAAAGTTAAATAAAATTATACATTTGCAAGTAATGAGAAAGTGTAATATTTAATTAATTTCAAAATAAAAAATTGTGGCGGAAACTAAAACACGGTGTTTTTTTCTTACAACAAGCCCAGTACAAATCTCTCAAGTGGTCGGGTGTTGATCTGATTTCTCTCTCTATCACTAACCCTTCAACTCTCAGTTTCTCTAAAAGTTGTGAGATATATAATTAGCCAACTCTTTAGTCTGAGACTTCAACCCCTTTATATACGCTTCTAAATCCACTATCACACGGTCAATGATGTCAGCTCATGTCACTTTGTCATCATTACCTCATGCTTCTTTTCCCCAACCAATAAGCAAGCAGTCGTACTGACACTTGACTCAACCACCCCTATTAGCGAAAACCCATCATTCCAACCTTTTAGCCACTGTTATACGCTTTGTTGGTGTGACAGCCTGCAACTCAACTGCTCCGATACTGTTTCATCTGACAGGGGTGGTTGAGTCGTTGACCAACCTTCGTTACATCAGCCTTCTAGAAGCCCAAACTTCCAAGTATGGCATATGTCATATGACTCCAATGCAGGTCGGCTTGTGATCCCATTTTCATTTCTCGGGTCGACATATCGAGACAGATGATACTTGTCAAAACTCCATCTAGCTTCTTTAACCAAGTCGGGTTGCTAGCATAGACCTCTTGGGTCGGTTTCCGCAAATCCTCAGATAAATCCAAATCCAATGCTTCTTCTCTAGGTCGAGTCAGCATGCCAACTTGCTCCATCATCGACTCATTTAGCTCTCGCATGGACTCATTTGTACGACAATGTCATGTCCCCTCTTCGAGCTCTTGGGCCTCTATACTTTGTGTTTGGGTTAAGTACAATACCTATGCTACTCCTCCTCGATATTTGAACTTTCCTTAGGTGAAAAACCACCGTCAACAGAATGTTTTGCATAGGGTATATGTTTTGTAACTGCTGGATTATGGATGGCATGACTTTGTGATAAGCAATTATTTTGTTGGGTATGCGAGCTGGGTGGTTTTATATTGGGGTATATTTGAGACAAGCTTGGATTGAGAGTTATGTCAGAATGTGGGAATGCAATATCTAGCTGAACTGATTCTTGTTTTTGATCGAAGTACTTTAGATGTTAGCTGCTTGTGTTGTTCATAGCTCCCGTATGGTGGATTTGGGTTGGGGTAAATGTTATAATTTATATCTTTAAAGGACCTGAATTTCTCTATAAGAATAGCAAAAATTTTGTGAAGAAATAGAAATCTGAAATTCTGTGCTTCAATCCTTGGAAACAAACTTCCATGGTTTGGTGGTTGAGGAAATTAACTGTTTAGCTTTAAGTGACTAAGGCTCTATTGGTCTAACTTTGAAATAAAAGTTGATAAAATATTTGGTAAATATATTCGGAAATAATAATTTTGACAAAAAATAGTAAATGTAATAAGGTATTTATTATTGTGGAATAAAATGACCTTAAGTTCCAAACTACAATTGTGAGTGCAATATCAATAACACGGCAAAAGCCAAAAGCTTGATGTTTCTATTTCTCTCTTCTACAGGACGGCTGTATGGTTTGCCCAACAACTGAAAGCACATTTGATCTTCGTACTGGAGCTGCCAATGATTGGTATCCGAACAATCCTGTACTAAGAGCCCTCACACCTGATTTAACGTTAATGCATGTTTTTCCTGTGAAAACTGATGAAGTATATATATATATATATATATATATATATATATATATATATATATATATATAGGCCGGCTCAGGTACGGGCATAACAATAAAACAACATTGTTTTATTATTATGTGGACGATAAAACGTCTGCCTGGTCTGGATCTGAAAATTCTTATATATATAGTATAGAAGGAGGTATAAGTTCCAATGCATCTGTAGAGATAGTCTTTAGTGGGAAAGCTCAACCTGGTGCAACTGCAACAGTAGCTAGAAATGAGACTAGTATTTTCTATTGAACCGAAAATACAAAACCCAGAAAGCTAAAGTTTTTTCCTATACATAACAGAACCATGACATCACAACGATCAATGCGACTAACAATGCTGAGAAACCTTGTTTTTGCATTTGATATGGGAAACCTTGCTATTTTTTCTAATATATGCCAAAACTTAGGTGGATGTGTCATAATTTCCCTATAAAGAATTAAGAGCGTATATTATTGACGAATCTAAATTTATTATTGATCGTTTTATAATCTTGTGTCACTCCTACAATTATCAAAATGTATATATTTTTCTATGTAATAAGTATAGCATATAATATTGTAAATAACTACAAACAAAACTTTGATCAGCAGACAGTGCAAATCCGTTATTGAGTCATTAAGGAGGTTAAAAATGAAGGATCTAGCTACATTCATGCATTGCCAACTACCACCATTTTCGATCGTTTCGGACGCAACGGTGACCTCCGATGAAAATAAGTCCCGATTTTATCTTATTTTCATTTTAAACTTTAAACTTAAAATGGAAAGGGAAGATTACTCTTCTGGTGCGATGATCAAGCTGACAACAACCAATTACTACATTTGGAGGCCTAGGATGATAGATTATTTGCACTGCAAAGATCTGTTCGATGTTATCGAGGTGAAGGGAGTGAGACCGGAAATTTTTAAAGAGTATGATTGGAATAAACTCATTAATAGAACTCTAGGTCAGATTAGGCAGTGGATCAGCCACATTGTCTTCCACCACGTAGCACATGATACAAATGATTATGAAATATGGATAAAATTGGAAGACATATTCCAGGCCAAGACAGCTCGGAATAAAGCCTTAATAATGAGGTGTTTGGTGAACCTAGAGCTACAGAGTATAAATTTTGTTGTATAATACACCAATGAGTTCCAAAGTCTGGTGAATCAGTTGTCTGTAGTTGACATGCAACTGAGAGATGAAGTTCAAGCCCTCTTACTACTCAGTTCTCTTCCTGATAGCTTGGAGACATTGGTGGTTACTCTCAAAAATTCGACTCCAGGAGGCAAACTTACCATGCCTATAGTAAAATATGACATGTCAAATGAGGAGGCTAGAAGAAAAGACTTGGGCACAGATCAGACACAAACCCTTGTCACGGAGAATCGAGGAAGATAACTAGATGAAAATCGAGGTAGAATGAGAGATAGAAGCAAAAGTATAGGTAAATCCACAGACAGAAAAAAAAAATCTACTTACAAGTCGAAGAACAACAATGCAGAGACACTAGTAGTTGCCTCGGGAGATGTAGCTATCTGCTCCATCCAAGAAGAAATAAGTCTTCACATCGCAACTCAAGATGTTGAGTGAGTGGTAGATACTGCAGCATCCTACCACGTCACCCCTCATAGGGATTTCTTCACAACATACAAAGCATGAGACTTTGGAGTATTGAAGATGAAAAATATATGTTCCTCTCAGATAGTGGGAATTGGTAATATTCAGATACAGATAAATACATGGTATATAATAACCCTGAAGGAGGTGAGACATGTTCCAGAACTTCGGCTCAATCTAATCTCGGGAGTAGCCCTTGACAAATAGGGATATGCTAGCCACTTTAGCAATGGCACATGGAAATGATAAAAGGTGTCATGTCCGTCGTCCGATGACATATTTGTGGCACTTTATACAAGACTCATGTGAAGATATGTGCAGAGAGCCTCAATGTAGCTGAACATTAGGCTTCTCAAAATATATGGCACCAGAGACCCTGTCACATGAGTGAAAGAGGGTTGTCTACCTTGACAAATAAGAATCTAATCACTATTTCCAAGAATGATGCTCTAGATCCTTGCAATCACTGTCTAGTAGGTAAGGAACATAGAGTCTCTTTTAATTTATCTTCTACGAGAAGATCATAGTTGCTTAGTCTGGTACACTCTAATATTTATGGTCACTTGGAGTCAATTCACTATATGGTAATAAATACTTTCTGACTTTCACTGACGATGCTTCTCAGAAAGTGTGGGTGTATTTTCTGAAAATAAAGGATCAAGTCCTGGATTATTTCAAACTATTTCATGCCATGGTAGAGCGTAAAACATGAAAGAAACTGAAGTGCCTTCGCACAAATAATGAAGGCGAATACACATCCATAGAGTTCAATGCCTACTGCGGAAGCCACGACATTCGACATGAAATGACTGTTTCACGCACTCCATAGTATAATGGTGTTGCTGAAAGAAAGAACTGTACCATTATAGACAAAGTCAGAAGCATGATCAGCATGACTAAGCTGCCAAAGCCATTCTGGGGAGAAGCTGTTCGTTCCGTCTGCTACCTAATCAATAGATCACCACATTTACCATTGAATTTTGAGACTCCGGAGAAAGTGTGGTCTATTAAGAATCCATCATATTCTCACCTTAGAACATTCGACTGTTTAGCCTTTACACATGTATCCAAGGAGCTCAGGAAGAAGATCAATGCAAGAACTGCTCTATGCATCTTCATAGGCTATGGAGACGAGGAATTTGGATATATGTTATGGGACATGAAGGAAAAGAAGATCATTAGAAGCAAAGATGTAGTGTTTCTTAAAGACCAAATAATAAGAGATTAAAAAGCCCAAGATGTCTTCTAATTTCAGTGCCGACAAAACCAATTCAAATTCAGACACAATCCCAATTCCAACACGAGTGGCCACAGATAATGATGGGGTGCAAGATATGCCAGAAGCAGAACCAGCGGAGGAAGATAATGTTGAGCATGAGGAGCTACAACCCGCTCCATCAGAGGCTACAAGATCATCCACAGATCTGGATGATGACAAACCTCTAGAAATCAGTGAACCTCCAGTACAAAGATCTGAACGAGGCCGGATTCCATCAAACAGATACTGAGGATTTGACTATATTATGCTTACTGACGAGGGGGAGCCAAAAAATTTCAAAGAAGCTGTATCTCATAAAAGACAAAGGAAAATGGCTGCACGCAATGCATGATGAAATGGAATCTCTGCAGAAAAATCATATTTATGAGATAGTCAAGCTTCCGCAAGGTATGAAGGCACTGAAGAATAAATGGATGTTCAAGCTAAAGAAAGATGGCAACGGAAATATGGTGAAACATAAAGCTCAGTTAGTAGTCAAAGGATCCCTAAAGAAAAATGAAATCGACTTTGATGAATTCTTTTCACCAGTTGTAAAAATTCCTTCAATTCGAGTTATCATATGATTGGTAGCCAGTTTGAATTTAGAGCATGAACAAATGGATGTTAAGACATCATTTCTTCATGGAGATCTAAATGAAGAAATTTTGAAAAGAGTACATTGTTTGTAAGTTGAGTAAGAGCTTGTACGGCCCCAAGCAAGCACCAAGGCAATGGTATAAGATATTTGACTCAATCATGGTGAGTCAAAACTACAAAAGAACTATAACGGACCAGTGTGTTTACACTCAAAGGTTTCCGGATGGAAATATCATTGCTCTTCTATTATATGTGGACGACATGTTGATCTCTGGACAAGATGCAACGAAGATCAGCCAGCTGAAGAAAGAACTCTCTAAGTCTTTTGACATGAAAAACTTATGACCCGCTCAACAGATTTTGGGAATGGAGATAGTTCAAGACAGATAGAACAAAAGGTTGTGATTTTCACATGAGAGTTATATTAAACGGATAATTAGAAGATTCGATATACAGAAAGCCAAACCGGTCAGTATTTCGTTAGCGCACCACTTCTAACTGAGCAAGAGTTCGTGCCCGTCATCCAAGAAAGAGATAGATGAGATGTCACGATACCATATTCTTCAGCAGTTGGAAGCTTAATGTATGCTATGGTATGTATCAAGCCATATATTGCACAAGCAGTGAGTGTAGTGAGCCGTTTTCTCTCTAATCCAGGAAAACAACATTGGGAGACAATCAAATGGATTATCATGTACCTCAAGGGTACATCAAAATTACGTCTATACTACGGGGGAGCTGATCCAATCTTGGAAGGCTATTCAGATTCAAATATGGCAGAAGATCTTGATGGTAGTAAATTTATATAAAGTTTTCTCTACACTTTTACAGGGGGAGCTGTGTCATGAAAATTAAAATTGCAGAGGTGTATTACATTATCCACAACAGAAGCTAAGTACATTGCAGCAACAGGAGCATGAAATGAAATGTTATGATTAAAGTGTTTTCTCCAAGAATTAAGGATCAAGCAGACATGATACAAGATACATAGTGATAGTCAGAGTGCTCTAGACTTGAGTAAAAACTCAATGTATCATTCTCTGACGAAGCATATCGACATTTGCTATCATTGGATACACGAGGTGATAGATCAACAACTGTTGAGACTAATAAAGATCCATACATATGAGAATCCAACTGACATGTTTCACAAAGGTGGTTACTCGGGATAAGGTAGAACTGTGCAGAGACATAGCCGGGATAGCTGTCATATGACAATCGTTTCGAATGAAGCTGGAGGGGGAGAATTGAAAGATCCAGCTACATTCATGCATTGCCAACCACCACCATTTCAAGCCTCCAATACACTTTAGGTGGAGTGTTGTTTTGTTGACTTTTGAGTAATGTATCTTACTATAAATATGGAGCTTATTTCGGAGTTCAAACCATCTCAAACATAAAACTTCAAGTGAATAAAACTTTGAGAGTGTACAGAAAAATGAGGTTTTTTGTAAAGTTTCCAATACTTATAAATTCTATTATTATAGTAATAGAATCGATTTGATTAGAGAATCGCAATAAAAAAGAAATAAGCTACTAATAATTATATTGAATTGTTGAATAAAGCATCTTTTAGGGTTTAGAGCATTTTTTCCAACTTATTGTAAATTATTTGACTGATTAATAGATATTAATATTTACTAATTAAGAAAAAATATATTGCGTGATTCGTGTTGTATTTTTATTTATTTATTTATTTTGGAATATGTTATAGTAATCGAATTAATGCATAATCCCCACGGCTTAAAATAGAAATTGAACTAGTCCATCTTTGGCGAGTCAAAGTTTTATATAACTTTTTTCAATTTGTTTTTTAGGCCACAGCTGGCAACAAATAGTTGAGAAATGAGAAACTTTAATTTTGAGCGGGGTTAAAAGAATTTAGATTTGAAATGAGTTTTGTTGAATTTTTTATAATTTTTTATTTTTATCACGTGTATATATTTTTTTTAAAGATTTGAAGTTAATGATCTTTGGAAAAAAAAGACTAAGAGATGTCAATCCACAAAACCTAATAATGGCTCATGAAATTATCTGGTATAATTTTGGAATTTGGATCTAATGTAAACTGAGATGTGTTAATCTTTTGTTAATTTATTTTAATAAAGAAACATGTCTCTAAGAGGCATGTCTTGGTGATATAGGGTTCATAATCTTACTTTGAGGTCATTGGTTCGAATCCAAAAAATGTACTTCTTGTAAGAGCCCGAAACAGTCAAGAATTCTGTTTAAGTTCGGAAAAAATGATTTGACTGTTGGATTTCCAATGATTTCAAAAAATAAAGAAAAAAAAAAAAAAAAGAAAAAAAAAAAAAAAACCTGTGGCCGACAAGAGTTTGAAAGTATCTTTTGAAAGCTAGCTAATTTGGCCTACCAATATTGCACTTCCGGGGGGAAGCATTGAATTTTTATTTTAGATTTTATTTTTAGTTTATTAGGATATTAAATTATAAATATATAATAATAAAATATTATAATCTAATTTTTCTTATATCCATTTATTATTTCCCAATTTATAATAAAATTAACGAAAATATGATTTACTGATATAGCACATCCAAAATTTAATTAGATTATGGATAATAATTTAGGCAGACCAAAATATATATAATAATTATAATCTTATAATATTGTGTACAAAATTTTATACAATCAAATGTAAATGAGGAAAAAATTATTCCCCTTTTATCCTTTATTTTTTTCCTCAATTACACTTAATTATACAAATTTTTATATACAGTGTTGTATAAATATCATTTATGAAATATATATTCTCTTTCTCATTCATTCTTTTACGTAGTAATATTTATTATATGACTTATTCATTGACACCTCTCAAATATCTTGTGCCAGGTGACGTGATTAATTCCTCAACACGTTCAGGGTTCAATGAATATTTAATTGGATGATATGTATAATTTAATATTTATTTTTAATTATTTTTTGATATTTTAATATACGTGATAATTAATATTGGATTGTTACACAGATATCACCCCTAGAGGTTGTGACTTGTCCTTTTGTTCACTTGTTCCTCCAACTTGTTATTTGCAAACAAAAAAACACCGTCCAAAACTTTTCATTGGATAAGCACTTCCCTCTTCTCTTACTTTGACCTTTGAAAATTTTGACTTTATTAGCTCCCATAAGCACTTCTTCACATGGTCCTTTTGACCTTCCCTCATCTTCAACCTATATAAATAAACTACTTGCACCTATGTAATATCCATTTTTTAATTTGACTTGCTCAGGAAGCACTTGTTAAGAAAGCACTTCCAAGATATGGGAAGCAATAATATAGAAGAAAATGGAGCTCAAAAGAAATACAAAGGAATACGGAGGCGAAAATGGGGCAAATGGGTGTCTGAAATTCGAGTCCCGGGATCACAAAACCGGCTCTGGCTAGGCTCTTACGCGACTCCGGAGGCGGCGGCGGTTGCCCACGACGTTGCTTTCTACTGTCTGCGACGGCCACCATCACTTGACGGCCTTAACTTTCCGTTAATGTTTCCGTCAAGTTTGCATGCGGAGATGTCACCGAGGTCTATACAGAAAGCAGCTTCGGATGCTGGCATGGCCATTGATGCTCAGATGGTTTTGAACAAAAGCAAGAATGGTCAAGAAAATGAAAATGGAGTAGCGAAAGTGCTTGATGAGAAGCACTTTTGGGAAGATGACGATGAGAGTCTTCAGTTGGAAGATTGTGGGGAATGGGAGGAGAAAGAGTTGAGCATTTCTGTTGAAGATTATCTCACGTAGAAGTAAATATAGTTCTGGAAAATTTTGTATTGGATTGAAATTTTTTGATTCTCGGGGATCAAAAATGAAGAATTTATAAACTTATTGAAGAAATTTACTATCGTTGGTGAATTTAATTTTTTCAACCTCAGGATCTCAGAAAATTCTAAATCATTAGGGACGAAAAATTATATATTTAAAAAAAAAAAAAAAAAAAAAAAAAAAAAAAATCAGATATGGATATCATATGGGATACTTTCAATCTTGAATACGGTCTATTATGTGCTAATGGTATTGGTCCACAAAGATCCAGTCTTTTATCAAGATTCTAAGCATCAAGATTCAAGACTATATGTACGTGTGTGTGCATGCATGCCAGTCAAAAACAATGGATTGAGCTTGAAACATTTTAGCCAACTGAGTTGAAAGTACAAATTAAGTCTTCCAATCCAAAAAAAATTATTGATATTTTTCTTTTGTATCTTATAATAGTCAAATCTATCCATCATTATTGTTAATTTCTTATAATTATCAGGGTATCAATGATGGCTTAAACTTTTGAGCAAATCGGTTTTATAAATGTAATATTAAAACTAGTTCCCAACTCCGACCTTAAAATCAAATTTCTCCACGTGGAAACATTTGCTAAGACTAATGTTAAATCGTTATTAATAAGGACTTTCTGTCATATGTTCGAGGCCTCAATGAGTTATGGTGCATCGGGCTCGAGCGTCCCTCCATCACAGTAGCAATTAATTTTACATTTGGTTTTGTATAAACATTTTGAACAAATAAATTTAATATAATATTTCTTTTTTCTAAAACAAATTTCAATATAATATTTCGTCATTAATTACATTTTTTTTCAACTAAATTAAATATTTTAGACCAAAAATTAAGTAAATTACTAATTTTTAAAAAAATAAAATTTTTACTTTTAGCGTCGAATATTTCGACGCTAATAGTATCAAAAATGGGTACATATAATACTTTTTTAATATACGTTAGCCTTGACAAGTTTCGACGTTAAAAGTTCACTTTTAGCGTCGAAATGTTTCGACGCTAATAGTAACAACAATGGTCGCTGTAAGCTTACATATAATACTTTTTTAATATACGTTAGCGTCGACACATTTCGACGCTAAAAGTGAGAATTTTTGCGTCGATATATTTCGTCGCCAAATATACAATATAGCGTCGAACAATTTACTTTTAGCGTCGAAATAACTTGGACGCAGAATACTGTTTTTTAGCGTCGCAGTTATTTATTTCGACGCTAAAATTGGTTTTCGTCGACATTTTATCGTCCATTGTTTGCGTCTAATTTTTTCGACGCTAAATATAATTTGCGTCGAAATCGTCACTTATGGCGTCGAAATAATTCGACGCTAAATGGTCTAATTCTTGTAGTGTTAGGACGATTATGAATATATATATATTAAAATTAAAATATTATTGTATCCTGTTAAAATAAAAAAACACTATTAAATCATTTACGATTAACATAATCTCTACAATTAATTTTTTATTTAATAAAAAACCTATTACAATAAAAATACATATTACAATTTATAAGAACTATATTATATAATAAGAAAATATATTATATTATCCTATTACGATTAAAAAATATTATTAAATTATAAAATTAAATTAATATTTCTATTAAATAAGAACCATATTATAAAAATAAAATATATTATACTATCTGTACGAGCCAAATTTGGTCCAAGGGTAATTTCGACCTTTTGCTTTGGGCCCAATGATGAGTGCACCCAGGACTCCCCAACATAAAGATCCAGACCCGGATTGCCACCTTAAAGGGCCAGGTCTCATAAAGTCTGAATGGGCCCAAAGATGTTTATAAAGCCCATATCCAGTGAGCACCAACACCATCGCCCAACCCATAATTGAAGGACTTTCCATACGCCAGTCTACGCAACGTCCAGGCTCATAAACTCAAACCAGCCGTTCCAACCTACAACAGCTAAAAACAGTAAATACCCCTCATAAAGTCGACCGTTACGAGTGATCTAGTGTGATTAAGGACATACCCCCATGTGGGTATATAGAGAGGGGGCCCCACGGTGTGATGGGACTTCGGCCTCACCATCATTCAACTTCTAGCTCTCCAACTCACAGATTTGGAACACTCAAGCTCTCATAATCGTAGCCTGAGAATACTCTCCCTCCATAGCACTCAGCACCTCCCACATACCGCCCTCACTGCATGATACGAGAACCAAGGTAATATATGTCATTCTTCTCCATCCTACGGTGTTTATAGCTCATCTCATCTATTGACTTGAGCGTCGGAGTGCCCCCGGCACCCACCACACTGGTGGACAATTCTCCCGCTCACTCTACCTCTGTTTTGCAGGATCGCTAGTGCCCTTCTTGACGAAATCTCGATTGTGGACCTCGGGTGAAAACCAGCGTCCATAATTTGGCGCCCACCGTGGGGCCTTAGCGATTTATAAGCAAACAAATCTTACAGCCTACGAGGACTTGCAAACATTACCATAGCTTCCAACGCGAGCCTCCAAAAGAAGTTAGAGCAAATCTTATTTACTTCCTAATGACGCGAAGCTCCAGATCACCTCAACTGACTTACCATTCGATCAAACCTATTGGAGACATTTAATAATATGGAAATGGATAATCCTCCAGCAGACAACCATCCACTGCTTCAAGGGAAAAAAGGTCAACATATCACCCCAACCGACCAAGCACAACAAACCCCCTCCGCTATGTATAAGGAAATGCAACAGTTTAAAAAGGCAATTATGTCAAGCCTAACTGGTGTCAGACTACCAGTGAGAAAAAGTTGATCCGACATAATATAAAATATTCCATTCTTTGAAATCTTCCATTCTCTAGGATTGTCATATGATTCATTAGTTCCATTCTCGATGAGAAATCCATTTACTCCAATCGACGTGTAAAGAACATTACTCGGACCATTATACACCCTTCCTCCAGTCGATATAAGAATACCCTCATAATTCTTCATCATACCCAATCAACCAAGAAGTATTCTCTACCATTTTCTCTGTTCAACATTGATGACATGACGACATCCACTCCAGACGACGTGAAATATGATATGAATGGATCGTTATCTTCTCCAGATGACATGGATGAATCTCAATCTCCTTCATACGACATGAAAGCGATGCCATCTTCTATAGTCGACAATAAGGGGATTATCATCTCCACTAGATGAATTGAAAGGACTGCCATCTCCTCCAGGCCACACGAAAGGTTAGTCATCCCCTCCAGTCGACATGGAATGATTGTTTCCTATTTTCTATATGAAGTGTATGAATTACCATTAGCTTCAGACTACATAGGAAATCCTTAATCATATCTAGTAGAAAGAAGAATTTCATAAGCCTTAATCAGGTCCAGCCGCCCTCTATCATGTCTTGTAGAGTGATGAGTGGGGACCATGTTGGACCTTCATCGGGTCCATTCAACCGTACTCATGAATCTACATTAGGTCCAGACCTTTATAAAGGACTTGTAGAGTGGAGACTCTCTTAGGCCTTTATCAGGTCTAATGGGGTAAGTGAATTCCTTAGTGGATCTTTATCCAATCCATTCGACCAGAGTCTCATGAATAAGGTCCAATCAACTGTGGACTCCCATAAAACCTTCATATGGTAGAGTGAAGGCTTTCTTGGGTCCAGTCGACTGCTCGTAAAGGCGTAGTGGCGCGTTTCTTGAGCTAATTGGTATCCTGCACAAAAGAAAATAAGAAAGAAGCAAAACGAGAAAGGAGAAAATTTGGCCATATTGAGTAAAAAAAAGGACATAAACGAGAAGGCAAAAGCCCCTAGTGGATTATACGAAGCCCGTAAACAATAGATAAGTTAAAATAATAAGCAAAGCCCAAGCCCACGAAACGACACAGCAAATCGCTCAAAGAAAGCCTCAAATCGAGATAAAGCCCCATCCGCAAGCCCAAGTCACTCAGCCCAGCAGCGCACCAGCCCAAACTTGGCCCATGATCCTCTTGGCCATCGTTTCCATGTCATAGGCTGCAGAATTTGGCCTATCTTGGGTTGAATTGTAAGGACCGACAACATAAACATATCGATACCTCTTTGAAGAGCAACCAAATGGCCCACTCGACATAGTTACCAAACTATAATGTTCATAGCGTGACCAATAAAATTATACCATCAATCTCCGATATGCAGCAAGGGGATTACAACATACATTACGATCAACACCCTAACCCTAATCCAAGTCCAACGGTGGATCTTCAACCGAGTTCTTACATTACGAACGACCCCGATGACTCAACCCCAGACGACACATGAAAAAGCTTGGTCAATGGGCGACAGTAGAATCCAAAGATAAATGAACATATGCGTATATCAAAAGGTCCACACTCATCATTTAGCCCATCCTAATTCATGGCCCAAATCAAGACACAACCGGGTTGAACATATCATATGCCCATTATCAGCCTACGCAACGACAGTCAGCATTTGCGAGGCCATATGGAGCAAACACTGAAGCACGCCTGTTGACAGCTACAACAAAACCAAGCCCACACGACAGTCCACTACTTGCGAGTTAGCAAACACTTTGTTGTGTCGTCACCAAGTTTCCATTCAAACTAAAACTCTTCTTTCAGACACTTGACCAAATTCTTCACAGAGTTGGCTTCAAAACTATACAAATCTGTAGAAAGAGTTGATCCTAAAACTCTTCTTGAAGGAGCCTTCGTGGTAGGCCCCGTCGAGATCTTGCGCCAGCCCGATGACCATGCCGAGTTTGCTTCTGAGGTATTCCATGATTTACAGGAAGAATTAATGGCGACTACTTCCTGGAGGACACATGCAAGGCTATGGAGGATAAGATGTGGTTGTACTGTGATGAGATACTGACTCAACATTCTCGAGGATTTTTCCAGCAATTAATTGCATAGATCTATGAAGCCTCCTATATTTTCATGCTTTGGCGATATTGCTCTGGCAATTGGGGAGTACTTAGAGAAGTATTTGATGTATTTTGTGCCCATGCTTGAAAGTGCAGCAGAGCTATCAATCTACGCATCTGGTGTTGTTGATGACATGACAGAATATACCAATTCATTGGGAAATGGAATATTGGAGATACTCTGAAAACTTTCAAGGTTTTAAAGGCTATCTGAAGACTAGTTGTTGATGCCCTATGCACCTCATACTGTTCAGTTCCTAGATAGTTCGTACATGGAGAAAGATATGGATGATGTAGTGTCGAAGACATCAATCAGGGTTTTTGGAGACCTATCAGATACACTGGGTAGTGTTACAGGTTCATTGATTCAGAAGTCTCTGTCGAATAAAGACTTTCTAAATGAAAGTTTATCATCGGATGATCATATGATTAAGGAATCTACCGAAATGGTCAAGTTGGCCATCAGTAAAGCAATTTATTTTTGAAGCCAGTGCTCTCTCATATATTCTAGAACTTGCATGTATTTTTGGCAAATAAATAAGTTCTACAAATGGAAGAAATGGAACAAGTGTAGTGTGGGAGGATTGAGAGGGAACCTGAGCACAACTGCCAGTATCGTCTCCCGCGGCTCAGCAATAGCGGTTTGTGGGGTGAACGGTGCTGTCAATATTTTAAGAATTTTACTCTGATGAAAACAAAAAAGCTTACACTCGTTTTCAGCCCAATTCCAATCGGTCTACCCCCATTTGATCATGTGATCAGGTGTAGATCACTTGTAGAACCAGCGAAATCAGATCCCGACAGCTCGTCGAAATAACATCTCAATGTTTGGATTTTCTACAAACGGATGATCTCAGCTGGGTGAGATCCCTAGTTATGTTCTGGCCTTATAAACATGACAAAGTCTCAAGATTTATCAACGCCTATAAAAACAATCAGGCCAGGCGACATGTTCGCTTTCTTAGTCGTCTGAATGTCGATAGATTCATTCTCAATGTGCCTAGATGACTTCAAATCTTTCGCAATGTCGACTCGCTAGTAACCGAGACCATTCGACTATAAGTTGACTGGCATAAAGCCATTCAGGAAATCAATTTAATTCGCCAACTTGGAATCTTGAGTAATCTCAGTCGACTTGTAGCTGGAAGCCAGAGGGCTCCTGAAGTTATGTTATGTCATGTTGAGAGATGACAACTGATGCGAGACTTGATTTACATTGGTGGCTTGGTAGCATTGGCTCTTTCCCACCATTCTCGTCTGGACAAACAAACAGCAAACCTTGAGACACCATTATGGGAAACCTTGTCACAACATGCTCTTGGAAACTGAACTGCACGACCTTTAAGACCTTCAGAAGCTGCTTGAGGAATCTGAGTGCAAGATCCACACCCATCAAAAGACCATCCATGGTATGAACATTGCAAGTGCCCAATTTCATCAATCCACCATTTTGATAACGGGGTAAGTCTATAGGGGCATTTATCATCAAAAGCAACCCATTCACTAGAATTCTGATCAAACCAAAGAACCAAGTCTCTCCCCAGAACTTTGCGTGCAAGTTTACAAATTGGCCCTCGAAGTCTTTCTCTGTTGTCTGCATTCTCTCGCATTCTGAACAGTTTGATTGACGTTGGTGGCAGTTGGGTCTTCCTTCATTTCGGCAGCTAATGCCTCTCTCTCTCTCTCCAAACAGGCGATGTGGGACAATTTGTTGGGTTTGTCGTGTGTTGGAACCTAGGACATATCTCTTGGGCTTTTAAGTTTTTGGAATCAAGTTCTTTTTATTTATTTTTCTTTCCAAATGTGTGTTCTGCCGCAAAATGGGCTTTGAATGTGGGCTGGGTTTTCCTTTTGAGTGTTGGGAAATTCGGCTGCGTATGGATATCTTTTTTCAGGCGTGTAAGCCTTGTAGGACCGCTTGTGTATCTAGTTCCAGGTGACCCCTCATATATGAAGCCCATTGACCAAAAAAAAAATTACATGGCTCCAAAAGGTTTACAAGCTGTCCAGTGTTCAAGATACCCTCCAATCTCCATCAAAGCTTCACGTGACGGTTGAAGGAGATTCACTTAGCAAAAGAAACCTCACAAGCGACAAAGTGGAGATAAACCCCATGTTACATACAAAAGAGGAATGTTTCACTCGACAAAGCTCCATTCACAATTCTTTGTCGCATGTGATCCAATAGAAACTTGCAACGATAATACATGTGAAATGAGACCCTACATGCATGAAGAGAATGAGCCCATGCACACACTATGTTCAAAATTGGGAGACGCACAAAGCATAAGAGACCAAAACTACTCAAATATATGATTTTTTTTAGTCTGAAAATATACCATTCAACGAACTACTGGACAGTTCAATATCTGACTCAATCAACAGAGCTTATTGATATGGGAAGATCAACTGGTTTACTCAACGAAGTATCCAAGCGTAAGGTAAAATGTACTTGCTCTTTGTCGCTTTCATGGTTTATGTTCTAAAAAATTACAGATAATGGAGTACGACATATGTCAATACCAAGACCTTCATTTGGTCCACAAGACATGTAACCTCGGTTTGGTCCCTTTTCGATACCAAACGTGTAAATGTCTTACTGGCCTCATCAAGTCCAGTCGACCAGGGGACATCCTCCATGGACTCATATCGAGTCAAGTTGTAGACATGAATTACATATGTCGTATGACTTATATCTTACTGGCCTCATCAAGTCCAGTTGACCAGAGGACATCCCCCATAGACTCATATCGAGTCAAGTTGTAGACATGGATTACATATGTCGTATGACTTATATCTCTCTGGCCTCATCAAGTCCAGTCAACCGGGGACATCCCCCACGAACTCATGACGAGTCAAGTTATAGACATGGATTACACATGTCGTATGACTTATATCTTCCTGGCCTCATCAAGTCCAGTCGACCGGGGACATCCCCATGGACTCATATCAGACCTCGTTTGTTGACATGGTTACACATGTATATGACTTGTATCCCGATCATCATCTGGTTCGGTCGATTGGGTATTTCCCCAATGGCTCTGGTAGAGTCAAGTTCATTATCCCGACCATCATCTGGTTCGGTCGACTGGGTACTTCCCCAATTACTCTGGTAGAGTCAAGTTCATTATCCCGACCATCATTTGGTTCGGTCGACTGGGTACTTCCCCAATTACTCTGGTATAGTAAAGTTCATTATCCCGACCATCATCTGGTTCGGTCGACTGGGTACTTCCCCAATTACTCTAGTAGAGTCAAGTTCATTATCCCGACCATCATTCGGTTCGGTCAACTGGGTATTTCCCCAATGGCTATGGTAGAGTCAAGTTCATTATCCCGACCATCATCTAGTTCGGTCGACTGGGTACGTCCCGAACAGCTCTTGTAGAGTCAAGTTCTTAACTTGACATTCGTTTGATTCAAACAATAGGCAGCTTCAACGCTCGAGTACACCTACATACTACGGCCTCGTTCCAAGCGACACACGCGTCAAGTACTCTCCAAGCCAAGGACTCATTGACTTAGAGAGTATGGGACAAACTGTACGGGCCAAATTTGGTCCAAGGGTAATTTCGACCTTTTGCTTCGAGCCCAATGATGAGTGCACCCAGGACTCCCCAACATAAAGATCCAGACCCGGATTGCCACCTCAAAGGGCCAGGTCTCATAAAGTCTGAATGGGCCCAAAGATGTTTATAAAGCCCATATCCAGTGAGCACCAACACCATCGCCCAACCCATAACTGAAGGACCTTCCATACGCCAGTCTACGTAACGTCCAGGCTCATAAACGCAAACCAGCCGTTCCAACTTACAACAGCTAAAATCAGTAAATACCCCTCATAAATTCGACTGTTACGAGTGATCTAGTGTGATTAATGACATACCCCCAGTGGGTATAGAGAGGGGGCCCCCACGGTGTGATGGGACTTTGGCCTCACCATCATTCAACTTATAGCTCTCCAACTCACAGATTTGGAACAGTCAAGCTCTCATACTCGTAGCCTGAGAATACTCTCCCTCCATAGCACTCAACACCTCCCACCTACCGTCCTCACGACATGATACGGGAACCCAAGGTAATATATGTCCTTCTTCTCCATCCTACAGTGTTTATAGCTCATCTCCTCTATTGACTTGAGCGTTGGAGTGCCCCCGGCACCCACCACACCGGTGGGCAATTCTCCCGCTCACTCTACCTCTGTTTTGTAGGATCGCTAGTGCCATTCTTGATGAAATCTCGAGTCGACCAGGGGACATCCCCCATGGACTCATATCGAGTCAAGTTGTAGACATGGATTACATATGTCGTATGACTTATATCTTTCTGGCCTCATCAAGTCCAGTTGACCAGGGGACATCCCCCATATACTCATATCGAGTCAAGTTGTAGACATGGATTACATATGTCGTATGACTTATATCTCTCTAGCCTCATCAAGTCCAGTCAACCGGGGACATCCCCCACGAACTCATGATGAGTCAAGTTATAGACATGGATTACACAAGTCGTATGACTTATATCTTACTGGCCTCATCAAGTCCAGTTGACCAGAGGACATCCCCCATGGACTCATATCGAGTCAAGTTATAGACATAGATTACATATGTCGTATGACTTATCTCTTCATGGCCTCATCAATTCCAGTCAACCGTGGACATCCCCCACGGACTCATGACGAGTCAAGTTATAGACATGGATTACACATGTCGTATGACTTATATCTTCCTGGCCTCATCAAGTCCAGTTGACCGGGGACATCCCCATGGACTCATATCAGACCTCGTTTGTTGACATGGTTACACATGTATATGACTTGTATCCCGACCATCATCTGGTTCGGTCGACTGGGTATTTCCCCAATGGCTCTGGTAGAGTCAAGTTCATTATCCCGACCATCATCTGGTTCGGTCTACTGGGTACTTCCCCAATTACTCTGGTAGAGTCAAGTTCATTATCCCGACCAGCATCTGGTTCAGTTGACTGGGTACTTCCCCAATTACTCTGGTATAGTCAAGTTCATTATCCCGACCATCATCTGGTTCGATCGACTGGGTACTTCCCCAATTACTCTAGTAGAGTCAAGTTCATTATCCCGACCATCATTCGGTTCGGTCGATTGGGTATTTCCCCAATGGCTATGGTAGAGTCAAGTTCATTATCCCGACCATCATCTGGTTCGGTCGACTGGGTACGTCCCCAAAAGCTACTCTAAAGTCAAGTTCTTAACTTGACATTCGTTTGATTCAAACAATAGGCAGCTTCAACGCTCGAGTACACCTACATACTACGACCTCGTTCCAAGCGACACACGCGTCAAGTACTCTCCAAGCCAAGGACTTCTTGACTTAGAGAGTATGAGACAAACTGTACCGGCCAAATTTGGTCCAAGGGTAATTTCGACCTTTTGCTTCGAGCCCAATGATGAGTGCAACCAGGACTCCCCAACATAAAGATCCAAACCCAGATTGCCACCTTAAAGGGCCAGGTCTCATAAAGTCTGAATGGGCCCAAAGATGTTTATAGAGCCCATATCCAGTGAGCACCAACACCATCCCCCAACCCATAACTGAAGGACCTTCCATACGACAGTCTACGTAACGTCCAGGCTCATAAACTCAAACCAGCCGTTCCAACCTAAAACAGCTAAAAGCAGTAAATACCCCTCATAAAGTCGACCGTTACGAGTGATCTAGTGTGATTAAGGACATACCCCCAGTGGGTATATAGAGAGGGGGGGCCCCACGGTGTGATGGGACTTCGGTCTCACCATCATTCAACTTCTAGCTCTCCAACTCACAGATTTGGAACACTCAAGCTCTAATACTTGTAGCCTGAGAATACTCTCCCTCCATAGCACTCAACACCTCCCACCTACCGCCCTCACGGCATGATACGGGAACCAAGGTAATATATGTCATTCTTCTCCATCCTACGATGTTTATAGCTCATCTCCTCTATTGACTTGAGCGTCGGAGTGCCCCCAGCACCCACCACACCGGTGGGCAATTCTCTCGCTCACTCTACCTCTGTTTTGTAGGATCGCTAGTGCCCTTCTTGACGAAATCTCGATTGTGGACCTCGGGTGAAAACCAGCGTCCACACTATCCGATTAATTTTTGAATAATATCACAGATAATCCGACAAAGAAAAAAAAATATATATATATATATATATATATATATATTAAGCTTTCTCATCGCGTCACATTATACTTAATCTCTACAATTAATTTTTTATTACTTATTATAATAAGAATATATAATATATTCTCTATGTTCTTTGGCAAAAATGCAAAAATGACCCTCTAATTTTCATGTTTTGTCAATTCAGTCTTCTAAGTTTCAGTTTTGTCAATTCAGTCATCTAACTTTTAATTTTTAATAATTCAAGGCTCCGTTACAATTTTACCGTTATTGTTGCCAAAACGACGCCGTTTTCATTTTTTTTCGGAATTAAAAATAAAATAAAAAACCCTTCTCTGATCAGAGAAGGGGAAATCATTCCCCCCTTCTCTGAACAGAGAAGGTTTTTTTTTTTTAAGATTTTTTTAAGATTTTTTTAATTCCGAAAAAAATAAAAAAAATAATAAAAAAATGAAAACGGCGTCGTTTTGGTAGCAATAACGGTAAAATTGTAACGAAGCCGTGAATTGATAAAAATTTAAAGTTAGAGGACTGAATTGACAAAACTGAAACTTAGATGACTGAATTGACAAAACATGAAAGTTAGAGGGTCAGTTTTGGATTTATGCCTATTTAAAAGTTAAACATTTTAAGTCTCATCATCGTGTCATGTAGCGGCTTCATATTAAAGTTATAAAATTAAATTAATAAATATATTAAATAAAAATCATATTACAATAAAAATACATTGTTATAATCTTATAAGAATTCTATTATAACAAAAAAACGTATTAGAATATCTTATTTAAAAAAATACTATTAAATTATTTACAATTAACCTATCTCTAAAATTTATTTTTTTAATATTAAATTATAAAATCAAAATATCTCTATAATTATTTTTATTATTAAATTATTAAATTAAAATAATAAATTATTAACATAAGAAACTTATTACAATATAAAAATAAAATCCACAATTAAACTAAGAAACCTATTAATTTAATTAATTAATTAATATTTTAATTTATTGTTATTAAATTATAAAATTAAAATAAAGAAACCAATTATAATAAGAAAACATATTATAAGCTCTCATTAAAATAAAAAACATAAGTGACACTTAATCTCTACAATTAATTTTTTATTAGAAATTATAAAATTAAAATATAATTACAACTAATTTTGCATTAAATATAAAACATATTACAATAAAAATACATATTATAATTGTAAAAAATTGTATTATAATAAGAAAACATATTATATTATTTTATTATAATTAAAAAATACTATTAAATTATAAAATTAAATTAATAAATATATTAAATAAGAACCATATTATAACAAGAAAATATATTATACTATTCGATTAATTTTTGAATAATATCACAAATAATCCGATCGTCTTCCGGCCTCGTCCTTACAATCTGGATTTCATTCCGATTAGCATATGGTCATACTGACTAGAAGATTTTATATATATATATATATATATGTTAAACATTTTTAAGTTCGAATAACGTCACATGACATCTAATCTCTATAATTAATTTTTTTATTACATATTATAATAAGAAAATATAAAATAATCTTGTATTAAAAATATATATGTGGCACCTAGTCACTTCAAATAATATTTTTATTATTCAATTATAAAATAAAAACAAAAAATTATTAAAATAAAAAACCTATTACAATATAAAAATATAATCTCTTATTAAAATAAAAAACCTAAATAGTAGCCGCTCACAAAACCTATCCAATTTTTTGGATTTCGGGTCTATTATTTTTTGTTATTTTATTTTGATTTATTTTTGTAAGTTTTTTATTTCATGAATTTTTGTTATTTACTGTGTTTCAGGATGCAGACTCTGACTATTAGCTCTTACATAGTGAATTTGAAATATTATTTGAGAACTGAGAGATAAACGAATGAGGTATAAATATTACATGTAAGTATATCAATTGTCTTATTTAGACTATAAAACTGATAAAATCATGAGCATTTACAAGATCAATACCTATAATATATGATCAACCCGCACAAAGTCTATATTAGTTTTATAGTAAAGAAAAATCTAATCATTATGCTATATATATATATATATATATATATTTTGGATAAGTAATTTTTTATTTAATTATCTCTTTAAGATTCACATTTTGGTGGCAAACTATATAGAGATACTTGAAAACTAAAAAGCCACGCCCTTTGGGTGCATCGTGAATAAAATTATATATGATTAAGGTTTACAGTTAGTTTTGTTCGAGAGCAATGGGGTAAATTCCCTAAGAACAACCAATTATCTATAACATGTAAAATTTATTTGATCATTGCGGATTAATACGGAAGATAAACACACACAAGAAGAAAAAATGTTACGAGGTTTGGGGTTGGGGGAAGGGGAGAACACGGGGAGATTCTTATTACTCAAAAAGATAAGGACACTTATAAGTTCTAATAATTCTCACAAAAACTCAAGAATACTTATGAAAGTTCTTGTTCTTCTCTCTATTTCAAAACATCTTTGATGTGCTTATGGGTGTTCTTTTTATAACTGCCTATGGGGTTCGAATCCTCTTTACAATAGGTTGTCATGTAAGTGTCGTATTAGGACTCTTTGCTATCTTGGGATTTGTTTATCTCTTTCCATTATTATTAGAAATCAGTCTCATTTTTCTTTATGGGATTTGAATATCTTGTGTTTCTTAGTTCAAGCGCTTTTAGATGGTTCTCTGAATAAGCTTTATCGAGTCGGGTTTTGAGAGTAAATTACCCACGTGAAAGCCCAAATGAGTTTCTTGAGGCTAGGGGTTTGAGATTGAGCCCAAGGCATTGACAAAAAAATCCACTACCGATATTTGTCCTCTAATTCTCGACACCAATGAAATTGTGAGTTGGGATCAAGAATTCAAAGTGTAGTTTTTATCATCGGGTTCTAGTTGTCCTTATCTTATTGGGTGAATACCCTTGGTGTAGCTCTTCATGCTAAAGAAAATTTCCACTAATAATATATGTTCACTAATTTTCAGTACCGACGAGTTTATGAGTTGGGATTAGGAACTCAAAATATAATTTTATGTTGGCATGTATTTTGGGATTTGAAGAGGTTACATAATTGATGGTGCGTTTTTTTCCCACATAGGGTTTTGAATTGCACTAATATTTGACTTTGTATCTCATCTGCATTTAATGAAGTGCAATAATGTCAAATTAACGTATTTTTACTACTCAGACTTTGAGTTTACGAATTTACCGGTATTGTTATTGTGTGTTGGCTATCAATGCCATCTAAGATTGCTGATGGACGATCGATATTCCTTCCAAAAAAATCTACTTAAATCAGTCGCTTGCATTATTTAATTGTTTCGTTTTTCTTGAAAGGTTCTTTGCTTGCACTATATAAAATTCTCGTGATTGCTGATTCTAAATTCTTGATGTTACTTCATTGTAAGTTGCGACACTTCTCATAGTTTAAGCTTTCAAATACTAGGAAGTTTGTTTTCTTTTTCTATTTGCTTGTGTGTTGTCTCATTTCATTATATTTGAGATGACTGGTTATCCAAATTTCTATTTTTTTACATGGCTTAGGGTGTAGCAATGCGTTTAATATTGTTGTTTAAACCTTTTCTGAATATTGTTGACTTCTATTTCGTGGTTCTGATTGACTTATTTCTATGATTGTTGTTGACGTTTATTTTCCGTTTCAATGGTAATTTGGGAATTTAGCCCCTTGAACGAACCTCTATCAGCAGTAAATTTGTTTGGTTAGTAGAGAACCAAAGTAAATTTAGCAAGCAGATAAAAAATCACAAAGAAAATGATTAACGTGGTTCGGCGGAGAGTGGCTCAAATATACATTCACGGAGTAAAATGGGGTAATTTTATTACTTGTTTGGGGTTGAAACTGAACAGCTTTCTCTCTCTATCACTAAGCTTTTAAAGCTTTTTAGAAGTGGTGAAAAATGAAAATTGCTAACTCTTGAATCTGTGGTTTCAACCCTCTTATATAGGCTCTCAAATCCAATATTCCATCAACCCATGAAGTCAGCTCGTTTCACCTTGTCATTATCGCCCATGCTCTTTTTCCCAAAACACTCAGTAAATAGTTGCTTTGACATCTTACTCAACCACCCATTGTCAGCAGAAACCCATCATTCCAACCTTTTGGCCACTGGCACATTTTCTGTTGACGTGACACCCTGCAGTTCAACCACTCCAATAATGCTTCGTCTGGCAGAGTCTCTTCCCAATGAGAGCCGTTGACTTACTATTATCGCATCAGCCTTCTAGAAGCCCAAACTTTCAAGTAGGGCATACGTCACATACTTGTAAGTATGAAATATCATGGCCTCAACCTCGGCCCCCGGTCGACATGCTGAGGTGAATGATGACAGATCAAATCCTCATTCCTTTAGGCAAGTTGGGTCGATAAACATGGACCACCTCGGGTCGGCTGCCACAAATACTCAAATGCTGCCAAATCTAGTACTTCCTTTATGAGACGGATTGGTAACCATACTTCTCTTCATCAGTCGATCTTGTCCATGGTAAAACTCCATCGTACAATGGGCTCAGACCCTTCATCTGACTTCAGCCTCTCTGGGCCCTCATTATTCTCCTCTGGTAAAGTACAAACCCCATGCTTCCCCACATCAGTATTCAAACTTCCTCGGGGTGACAAACCACTATCAACATCTGTCTCATAGTTATCGGTATCAATGTGTCAGTGAGTTAGTGCTAGGAACTTCAAAAAAATGGTGGTTTAGGTTGAGCCTGTGTCCTCAGGTTGTAGCTCGTCACTACTCATATTTCCATGCTCATTGGGCCAGGAAGGTACACATATCGCTAAAGATTCCCTTTTGTAATGAATGTCTCTCTTTCATCGCCAACTGGAAGGCCTTCCTAGGATTTTTGAATCGTTCATAGGAAGACGTGAAGGCTTAATGGTCTTTCTTAAATGTCTGTCACATCCGTCAGACTTTCTTTTCGATTCGTCTCATCGGGATGCCATGTGTCGTGCATCTATGGCGCTTGGCGTCAAAAAATTAGGACAGTTGTGATCAACCGAGCTCGTGACTTCAATCTAAGCCTTTCATTTGATTTCAATGGCCGAGATCTCCCTTACACGTGTCATTGGTCCTATATATTTATTTTGATCTGACGGTCAAAACCAGCATGAGCTGCTTATTTAAAGGCCGTTCCTCTTCACTTATTTCTTTTAACATTTCATCTTCTCCAAAACACTCTCAAAGCTTCAAGTCATCCTCTGCAACTTTAACCTCTCAAAAACAAGCATTCAATCTTCATTTTAGCATAAAAATATAAAGGGTTCTCTAATCTCCCTATTTAGTTCCTTTATGGTGAACATACTTGATATTCATGACTGATGTGTGACAAAGATGATGAACACATGCTCTGTGCAATGTTTATGTTATGGGGTTTTTTTTAGAGTAAATGATGGTTGGAGGTTCATTTATTTGGTGTGGATATGTTTCTAGTTTATACATGTATTTGGGTGCTTTTTTGGATTTTATTTATTATGGGTAGAAAGCATGAGTTTCTAGGGTTTTTGATGTGTTTGCCCTAGTTGTATTATGTAAATTTACTGTTTTTCCACTGTTATGATGCTTAGAGCCTTTTAGAGTTAGTCACTTGGAGGGATGATAACACAGTGAGCCTTTCATCCCACTCGGTCTGTTACAGCTGATAATGACCATTTGGATGAGCCATCATACTCATATAATTATAATGGATTTCACCATGGTAGATTGCTTAAGTAGCTACTGGGTAATTTTGGGAAGGTCCTTCATGATGAAATTAAGGGCAACTATGTCAAGTTACTATGTGAAATTGAAGTTCCCGACCAAGGATGGGGCAAGATAGTTTATGGAAGTCAGAAAGTTGCGAGAAGCCGTTTTGCAAACACATCAAAGGAGACCACGTGTATTGATGAACTTGTAGGGTATAAAAGAAGGAGAGAGAGAATGAAGCGGCCAATGTGAAGTCAACCGAGCCCCACACTGAAGATCTTACTCAGTTTGGGTGAGCAGGGGATGAGTTGGATTTGGTGGAGATATTTGGTTTGGAGAAGACAGTCAAGGTCGAAGTTGAGTTGGAATAAAGTCTGAAGAGGAAGCTGGTGGACTTCCTGAAAGAATACGCAGACGTCTTCGCATGAAGTCACAAGTATATGTCCGGAATAGATCCTTGGGTCATCAGTCATCCTCTGTCGATCGATCAGGCTCATAAAGCAGTAAAGCACAAGAGAATGACCTTCAAACAGAAATGATATGAGGCCATCCATGCAGATGTAGAAAAATTGATGAAGGTCGGGTTCATCCAAGAAGTCAAATACCCGGAATGGGTGTTAAATATGGTATTGGTAAATAAGGCCAATGGAAAATGGAGAATATGTGTAGATTTCTCCGATTTAAATAAGGTTTGCCTAAATGACAACTTTCCACTTCCTAAGGTGGGCCAGCTGGTGGATCCAAAAACCTGTCATGGGCTATTAAGTTTAATGATGCATTCTCGAGATACAATCAAATCAAATGTGTACCGATGATGAGGAAGAAATAGCCTTCATCACATACCAGTGATGCCTTTTAGGTTGAAGAATGCCAGGGCTACAAATCATAGATTGCTAAATTGAGTCTTTAAGCCTCTCATCGGCAAGATAATGTAGGTCTATGTCGATGACATAATAACAATTACCGTAATGCCCGAGGACCATTTGAAGGACCTCGGAGAAACTTTTGAACTATTAAGGAAGTATAAAATGAGACTAAATTCGGATAAATATGCCTTCGGGGTATCCTCAATGAATTTTTTGAGGTACATGGTCAGCGCAAGAGGAATTGAGGTCAACCCTCAGAAGATTAGGGCGGTGCTAGATCTAAAGTCACCGAGGACAGTGAAAGAGGTGCAGAGCTTGACTGGTCGGGTAGCAGCGCTCAACCGATTTATTTCTTAAGCCATTGATAAATGCCATGTCTTCTTCTAGTTGATCAAGAAGGCAAAAAGGAAGTTGAATGGACATACGTGTGCGAGAATGTTTTTCAACAGCTTAAAGGGTACCTAACCCAACCACCACTTATAGCCAAGTCAATTCCCGATGAGATGTTATTTATGTATTTAACTTTTTCAGAACATGTTGTACGTTGAGTGCTAGTACAAGAAATAGATAAAATTCAGAGGCCAATGTATTATTCTAGTAAAGCCTTATTAGATGCAAAAACTAGGTACCCAACCCATGAGCTGATTGCCATGTCCTTAGTTACTACATCCAGGAAGTTGAGTCTATACTTCCATGCTCACCCCATCGGGGTATATACTGACCACCCACTTAGACAAATACTACATAGACCTGAGACTTTGGGTCGTCTTATAAAATGGTCAGTTGAGCTTAGTGGATATGATATATCCTACATAACCCGAGTGTCAATCAAGAGGCAAGCTCTGACTGACTTTGTAGCAGAATTTACCAGGTCTCAAGTATTGATGATCAGGGAAGAAAAGTGGGAACTGTTTGTTGATGGGTCGGTTAGTTTATAAGGGTGTGGGGCTGGTGTTATCCTTAATAATGAAAAAGGTGAGGAGTTGAGTTATGCACTAAAGTTTTTATTTGAGGCAACCAATAATGAGGCCGAGTATGAAGCAATCTTGGCTGGGTTAAGGCTTTGTGAGGCGGTCGGGGGTAAAAAATGTAACAGTGAAAAATGACTCACAGCTGGCTGTTCAGCAGTTGAATGATGGGTTCCAGGCAAAGAAGCCCAATATGATAGCTTACCTCATGGAGGTGAAAAAGTTGGTCGAAGTAATGTCGAATGTGATCTTCGGGCAGGTCGATCGAGAAAGTAATCAGCAGGCAGATTCATTGGCTTGGTTGGCGTCGTCTATCAAATCAAATATTCCTCGGGTTACCCTATTGGAGATCCTGGAGCCCAAGATCGTGGGAGGACCGAGTATGATGAAGGTAGAGACCAAATTTAAACTGACCTGGATGGACCCAATCAAGAGATACCTTGAGTTTGAGGACTTTTCGGGGGACTAGAAAGAAGTAAGAAGGTTGAAGTATCGGAGTGCGTTTTTTTTTTGCATGATAGATAAGGTTCTATATAAAAGGGGCTACACGATGCCATATCTGAGGTGTCTTGGGCCCGATGAGGCAAATTTTATGCTTAGAGAAATTCACGAAGGAATCTGCGGAATGTTAATATGCCTCGCTAACCACCCGAGCAGCTAACCATGTCGTTAAGTCTTTGGCCCTTTGCCCAGTCAGGTTTGGATCTCATTGAACCTATGCCTAAGAGTTGGGGATATGCCAAGTTTGCAATCGTAGTAATTGACTATTTCACCAAGTGGGTGGAGGTTGAGTAGTTATCCACTATAATAGAGAAGAAAGCCACGAATTTTGCAAAAAAGAATATTTTGTGCAGATTCGGGATCCCAATAGCCATTATCACAGATAATAAAAAATAGTTTGATAGTGCAGGCTTCAAAAAGCGTTATTAAGATCTCCAAATTGCCTTGAGATTTGCATCACCTTCTCATCCAAAGTCAAATGCACAGGTAGAAGCAGCGAACAAAACCATCAATAATAATATGAAGGCGAGGCTCTGATCATGTAAAGGTTTATGGGTTGAAGAACTTCCAGAAGTCATATTGGCACATCAGACGACCTACAAAGACTCCACATGAGAAAATCCTTTATTATTAGCTTACAGATTTGAGGCAGTGATTTCAGTAGAGATTGGTATGATGATCTATTGGGTCCATCATTTTGAACAAGGGCATAACGAAGAACTCCTTAGGCACCACATTGACCATGTCAAGGAAAAAAGAGAGAGGTCGACACTTAAGTTGGCAGTGTGTCAGCAAAGGATGGCCTGCTTTTACAACAAAAGAGTGCGAGTGTGAACTTTTCATACCAGAGACTTGTTCTTAAGGTGAGTCACCGTGACAAAGAAGCCCGAAGAAGGCTCAATGGGAGGAAATGGAAAGGGCCTTACAAAGTTGATGAGGTTATCCGGTCAGGAGCCTATCACCTGGAATAGCTGGACGATACTCAACTCAAGAAGACACAAAATACCATGTTAAAAAGGTATTTTAAATAGAGCCTCTCTTAGAATGACCCTCAAAGAGTTGTAAGATGGGCGGTAAATCCCTGGAATACAAGAAGTGTTTCCCATTTTTTTTGAAAAATTACTTACACCTTTACACGCTTGTTGTTTCTTTGAATGAGAAAAACTTGTTTGATATTTTTTGAAAATACTAGTCATCGAAATATAACAAAGGGTGCAAGATTGGTGGGAAAAGCGCGCACCCCCATGCCAATGCCTGGTGTCATCATCAAACCTCTAAGCTGGAACGTTAATACCCAATGGCTTGCACCTTTGGGGAATATAGAGAGAATGGTTGCATGGCGTTTGACGCCTCGGGTATCCATATCATGCTTGGTGAGAGGTTCAGCGTGGCCTCTGGTGCCCCAAAGTAATCATAACATCCATGGATGAAGAATAACTTGCGAGGTAGTACGATATCCTATGGTTTACATAGCACGGGGAAGGCCCACGGGCCTCTGTGCGGTTTGCAACCTCAGGATGTGCCTAGAACAAGGAAGGGAAATGCCCCCATGGCGTTTTCCATCTCATTTCGGACCCGTCGAGCATTGCACAAGGAATGCTAGGAGGCCTCTGTGGCATTTACAAGCATGAGGTCTTACCTAACATGAGGCAATCTTCTTATGGCGTTGGCCGCCCTTATGTTCTGTAGCTCGGTTCGCCATGACGTTTGGGTTGTGAGGTTCAAAATTATTATTTTGAGGAATGTGGGGCAGAACACTGCCTCAGTTACCTTGCTGTTTATGGGTTGGTACGGATTGTGTGAGATGTCACCCCCGTTATACTTGTCATTTTTTCTTGATTTTATGCAACATGGTATGGGACGCCATTACCAATGTTTATGGATGGACGTAGGTTGAAAATCATCCCTCTAGGTCTTCATTGATTGTGATTATAATGGCACAAGACTACATTCGTTCCATAAGGCCATGTTATTGAATGGAAAAAAAAGGGAAAAATCCATTGTGGCCAAGTGATTACAATAGCTCGGGGCTGCATTCGTTCTGCCGATGCCATATTATTGAATGGCACAAGAAGAGACCATTCTCTTGTGGCCAAGTAATTATAATGGCTCATGGCTGCATTCGTTCTACCGAGACCATGTTATTGAATGACATAATGAATGAACATTCCTTTGTGGCCAAGTAGATATAATGGTTCGAGGCTGCATTCGTTCTGCCGAGGCCATGTTATTGATTGGCACAATGGGGAACATTCCCTTGTGGCCAAGTGGTTATAATGGCTCGAGGCTACATTCTTTCCGCCGAGGCCATGTTGTTGAATGACACGAGGGATCATCCCCCTTGTGGTCGGATTTATTATTAGCTCAGGGTCAGGTATGACCCACCGATGCCTTGTTATAATCATTGGCATTAGATCAAAGTTTCTCGCCTATGGCCTTATTTGAGTGGCACGAGGGAACATTCTCTCGTGACCAGATTTGTAGGTTGTTCAGGGTTAGGTATGTCCCACTAAGACCTTGTTATGTTTGTTGGTATGGGTCGGAGTCTCTCCCACATGACCTTATTTGAATGGCACAATGGACCCTTCTCTTGTGGCCGAGTTTGTTATTGGCTCGGGGTTGGATTCCGCTGTGGAGCTTCTCCACGGCCCAACAGAAGCAAAGCTGCAGCAAGGGATTTGAGATCCATTAGAGACAACATCCCATAAGATGTGTATGGTGACAGTAGATGCTGGGTTCAGCCTTGGAAGAGTTCACCAATCGATGTACTAATTAATCCAGACCTATGTCAGCTTGAAAAACATTGAAGATGGTCAAAAGTTAGTAATAATAGTACTAAAAGGTCTTTTTGAAGGGATCAGAATCTTCCAAGTGTAGAGGAAATGCATCATGACGTCAGATTTATGGTGTACTGTTTTATGGGTCCGTTACTTATTTGGGCATCGATGTTCATTCTTGGATCGATTAATGAAATTAATTTGGTTACAGTTACCAAGTTGTGATTAAGGTTGACTATGCCAGTTCAACATTTCTCTAAGTGATAAAGTAAAAGCTGCCCCAACTTGGGTCTTTGCTCAGTGTGTGCTTTGGTATAGAAATAAATAATGCACAAATATAAGAAAATTACGTTTCATTAAGTCAAGAATTATAAATTGGTCTCCCTCATGATTACCCACTATGAAAGATGAGTTTGTTACATTGAAGAATGGCTGAGAGTTCTTTTAGTTGGGGCAAGAGGAGCAGTAGCTGGAGACGAAAGGCCAAGATTGTCTTCGGAAACAAGAGGCACCGTAGAAAGATGAACTGGGTCAGAGATTGCTTTAGTTTTTTATTGGGCTGTGCCAAAGGCCCATTCATGGGTCATTTCCCTCTTGGGGACTTTTAGGATCTTCTGAAGCACGCCCAAATCTAGGTCGGGGTATACCATCTCGATCAGCTCAATGGAATCTTCTAGTCCTTCAATCTTGACATCAACCTTGGTATTCTCAAGACGATCCAAGAGGTTGGCCTACAGATTTTTCAGCTCGTCATGGGTCTTGACCAGTTTTTCTTGGGACTTGGCCAGCTTGTCCTTCATTTGATTCAGGTTATGCTTGGCCTTTTCAAGATCGGTATTTTTTTCTTGGAGATTGCTCTCGGCTGTAACAGCTTTGGCCTACTATAATTTGAGCTCATTTGTTTTGGAAGCGGCCTCGGTCCGAGCCTCATCCCTCTCATTCTTTGTTATATCCGAGACACGGTGGATGGATTTAATCTCAACTTTGGCCTCATTTAGCTTCATGTTCAGCTCATGCTCACTCTTGGTCAGCTGAAGCCCTTAGGCCTGACCGCCCTCTGAAAGGGTGCTCGAAAGCACGTCTATGTTGGTGGCTATTAGGTAGGACAACTGCACATTTGGAGATCAATTCAGCTCATCAATAAGTGAGGTAATAAAAGAAAAAAACTAAGTTTTGAGCAATTACCTTCACTTGAAAGCGGCCCACCATGCCAATGATGTCTTCAGGGAAGAGGCTTCCATAGGCCATAGCTTGGTTAATATTTACATGCTCGACTATGTAGTTGATGGTCGGCAAAAGATGAGATATATTTCCCTTCACTTTCTCTGGGAAGTCCTCCACCCCAAAGGTTGAGACCGCCTCATTTTATGGGGCAGAAATAGTTGGGACATTTCTTTTCCCAGCCCTGGTATTTTTCCGAGGAGCCTGCTCAACGCTCTCTTTAGGAGCCTCGCCCCCGACCTGGTGAAATTGTTTTTTTGAAGGCTGGGGATTTGGTGTTTGGGACTGTCTCAGTGGGGTTATGTTGGTGGTTAGGGTAGTAGGGGTCATGGTGTGCATCGACGCCTTTTGTTTAGCAGATGGGGGAATTGGAGTGGTAACTCAGGGGCGGGCGCTGCTTGACCTGCCTCGGGAAGAATGCATGGCGTCTCTTGCAACTTGCAGAAATGATTCCCTCTTTCCAGACATATATGAAAAAATACAAGTGTTAGACGATTAAAAAGATAAAGGAACGATTCAGAAAACAATAAAGAAATCAGCATAATAAACAATGATAAACAGAAAATAAAAAATAGCAAAATGGATCGGTGGGTAAGTATCTATCAGTTTTCCGGGAAAGAGGTGGTGGAGTGCCCGGGATCAGTCCCGCATCAGCAAAGTTGGAAGGGCTGAGGAGATCTTTGTAGTAGCCGATGGATTGGGATGCCTCACTCTAGTCATGATTTCATGATGCATTTTTTGGGGGGGTCTCTTAGCAGGCTACAAAGGGTAAAACTTTGGATTAGAAAGAACCTAAGGAAGTAAAACAGAAGAGAAAGATAGGAAGAGTTGTTACCTCCAGTTCAGAAGACCATAGGAACAATGATCTCTTCACTTGAGATGGTCTAGGTTCGGCCCTACGCCCTCTTAGCCTAGAACCATTTGTCCTTGAAAAACTTGTTGGTGGCCGCGAGATTGGTGATCAGAGTTTTGCTCCATGCGTATTGGGACAAATAATACAAACCCTTGTGATCATTGGGATTGGCATTCATGCGGTAGAGCTTTTTCATTTCTTGAACTGAGGACTTACCCAGATCGGCTCGACTCCAAATCACGTAGAGTCTGGCCAATACCCATCATTTGTTCAAATTTAACTGGCTTGGAGCTATATTCATTACCCACAATATTTTGGCGAAATACTTTTTCATAGGCCACCCTATCACATTGTGGTCTGCTGACATAATCTCATTCGTCAGACACCTCCAAAGTAATTTGTAGAGGAATATTGAATTTTTCCATAAGCTGCTCCAGATCTGTTGAAGTGATGAAGGAAACTTTCTCCATGTCCAAAAGGATGAAGTCCAAATGCATAAGCGTTGGATCAAGTCGGGCTGCCCTGATTGGGTAGGACTCATTTTCCTTTTCGAAAGGAGTTGGGGAAGTGTTGTAATCACTGTCCTCCACATTGATGGGCTCAGTTTGGCCTGGGGTAGGTGTGAGAGGAGGAGGGACGTTGATGAGAGTTGGGGAAGAAGAGTTGGAGTCTGACATTAATGTCAATGAGTGACACGATGGGGAATGTTAGTTCAAAGAAACTTATTTTTAAAACTACTTCTATGGATAGTAGAGCTTAGTATGCATATTTAGGATTTTCTATGTCATTATTCTTACTAAATGACTAACCCTAAGAAACTCTAAGCGCCCTAACAGTGGCAGAACAATAAATTTGCAAATACTACAAGAGCAAACACGTAAAAAAAACCTAAAAACGCATGTTTTCTACATCCAAACACAAACCCAAAAACACACACCCATTATGACCCGAAACACATGCGTATATAGCCAGGAAAATCAAAATCACTATTAACCCACAAAAAACCCAAAAAATATCACAAATACACCATCAGAGTTCATCATTGTCATCACATATCAACATGAACAAAGTAAAGAGAGGGGTCATGGAAGTACTTACTTGCGATATTGGAGGATAGTGATGAAGAAAAATGCTCGAAGTTGTTGAAGAAGCACGGGAGTTGCAGAGATCGCCAGGAGTTCAAATACCGCTTGAGAGGAAAATGAAGTTGTAAAGTTGAGAAGTGAAAAGAAACAACCTTTAAATAGGCTGCTCAGGCTGATTTTGATAGTCATATTAGAGTAAGAATGGGGTATTTATGACATGTGTGGCGTAAATCACAACCGTTGATTTCAAATGAAAGGCTTAGATTGAAATCATGAACTATGTTGATCACAGTTGTCCGAGTTTGGACGTGCAAGTCACAGATGCGTAACACCTGACATCTTGGGGAGATGAAGCATAAGATGATTTGATGGATTTGATGGACATTTAAGAAAGATAATTATGCCTTCACATTTTCCAAAGGGCGATTCAAGAACCGTATGAGAACTTTTCAGTTGGCGGTGAAAGAAAGACAAATCGACATAAAAGGGAGCCTTTGACGATATGCGCAACAACCTGACCCGAGGAGTATGTATATGGAAGTATTTGCAAGAAGCCACAATCTGAGGACATTGGATTGGCCTGTACCATTATAAAGTTTCCGACATCAACTCACCAACTCATTGAAACCGAGAGTTAGGCGACATGTTGATGGTGATTTTTCACCTTGAGAAAGTTTTAATACTGAGGATGCGTAGAATGAGATTTGTATTTGGCAAAGAGAGGATGACAAAAGTCAAGGTCCTAGAGAGCCTGTAATCAGACAGAGAGGCCCAATCCTATTAAACAGAGGAGTTCTCCCGAGGACAGAACCTGCTGAGGACGAAGCAAGTTGGGATACCGACCAGACCTAAAGAATAAGTGCTGGATTTGATAGCATTTGAGTATTTGTAAATTCGACCAGAGGGGGCCCATGTGTTACAACCCGACCTAGTTGAAGAAGTCAGAGAGAGTTTTGGCAAATATATTCACCTTGGTATGCCGACCCAAAGAACGGAGCTGGGATCACAGGTCAATATGTGTTGAAGTCATGTGACACTAATAAACGAATCGAATACGAATCCTGATATTAAGATTCGTTTAATGAATGAATCGAATACGAATACATCATATTTTGATTCAATTCGTTTAGGATTCGATATAAATTCAATTCGTTGATTCGTTTTACCACCATAACATGGATGACATATTGGGTCATTCTCTTTCGATCAAGTCTCATTAGGTCATTCTCTTTCGATCAAGTCTTATTTTGTCTCAATTATTATTCAGAACGAAAAAAATCATCCCAATTGATATTTTATATCGAGATAAAAACGAAATTCATCTGAAATTTCTACCCCATTTTTTACTCGAAACTATATATTATCCTGAATTTCTATCCCGAACCGAAATAGGCTTAGATTCCGAACCGAATTTGGGATTTTCGGAATTCGTCTCTCTCCCCCCTCGTCCATTTATTTTTCTAGTTTCCAACGGAATCCCTGTTCGTCCCTCACAGAGTCATCACCCCCAAAAAATAAATTAAAAAATTATTAAGAAAAATTGGAGGTGGGAAAATGGATTTGTGGACGGTGCATGTAAAGAACGAGAGCTTAAGCCCTGTTTGTATGTGGAATTGTAAACCCAGTTCCAGTTTTATGGGAAAAGTTGGAATTTTTGAGATCAGGTTCTTGAAACGGAGGGTTGTTTCATCTCATAAGTTGCTTGTTACTTCTATGGCCAAGAAAAATCAAGACAACGACCCATCTTCGCCTGGTAATTGATTTCTTTTTTTTTTTTTTTTTTTTTTAAATTTTGGACTATTTTGTAATTAGGGTATGTTTTATATTCTGTTATGGTGGTTAAATTTTGGGTTTTAAGTTTTTTTTTTTCGTTGCTTAGGTACTTGTCGGAAAATTGGTGACTAATTGGTGAATTGGGAAATTGTAGTTATATTTTAAACAATGTCACTAGGATCGGTGTAACAAGTGAAATTATTTATGTTTTTTACAAGCAAATATATTTTTTCTGTGAACTTGATTTCAGGGTTAAAATTGATGATACAGTTAAAGGATTATTATCACAACTTATGTTTTGCCCATACGCTCATGGTTGGTAGGATATGGTTGCGAGTTGGGATCCACTTTTGGGATATGTGTGCAATTGAGGTTATGGGGATGGAATCACTAGCTGTCATGTATAAGTAAGAGAGTGGTCGGTAAATATTAGCTGTCAAGTGAGTGTTTATCAAAGGCTTTAGCTGCCACGTTTGGAAAATGAAGCAGAAGCAGAGCAGTTAGTTGAAGCATGTAGTTGAATAATGACTGATTAAATTGCGGCTTTAAACTTTTAACCTACCTAAATTGTACCTCAATATGATTAACAACAATCCTGATTATGAATCCAGGAAATGGTGATAGATCTAGTCCAGAAGGGGATAATCTGAAACGAAACAATTCTTTTGACAGCAACAAATCCAATGACACTGCATCCCAGAAGTCCCCTGATATAAAATTGGACTGGAGGGAGTTCAGAGCTAATCTGTTTGCCCGGGAAAAGGTGAGGTATTTCGTTCCGTAGTGGGTTGTCCGTCGTCTTTTTGTTGTTCTATTCCATAGAGAGTTCAGAGCTATTGTTTGCCCGGGAACAGGTGAGGTATTTCATTCCTCAGTGGGTTGTCTGTTGTCTTTTTGTTATTCTATTCCATAATGGACAGGTTTGAAGTACTAAGAAGTGCAGCAAATGTGGGAAGCTCACCTTTTTCCTTTTATATTTTATTCAGCCTAGTTCTCAACTTCAGAGTTCTGATAATAACCTTAGTTGGAGCTCCATTGCAACTTTTGGATTTGCTCCAGTAGTGGAGCCATATTGTTATTTATTGTTCAAACTACACTCCACATAGAATTAGATATATTAACTTGGAAAATAAATGAAGGGATAAGTTCAGATACTTTAATCCTTCATTTGGAAACATAAATAAAAATACACAAGAGTTGAGTCTAATCTCTTAACCCATTCAATTGTTTTTTGGTTTCACCTACATAAATTATAAGATCAAAACAAGGCTCCCAAAGCTGAGACCTGTTGGGTGAAAAGATTTCAGGTTAAACTTTGACAGCCTGACAACCCAAATTAAGCTAAACTTTGTGATGTTGAGTTTCAAATTGGCCGTTTCATTGATTGAGCCACTGGGATTCGAGATTCGACTAGGATCCTATCCTCATTTTTATTTCTTTCTGCAACGATACGGTAATTACTTCATGCCTTGATGTGGAATGCCTTTTCACTGATAATGGAATGTGCAGCAGAGTGAAATTTACACTTTTATTATTTCAGCAGGCAGAGAAGGTGAAGTCTGATGCTCAAAACCAAGGTGGGATGACGCATGAGTCAAAACCTCTCGGCCTAAAATGGGCCCACCCTATTCCAGTACCCGAGACTGGCTGTGTTCTTGTTGCCACGGAAAAGCTTGATGGGATTCACACATTTGAGAGAACTGTTGTTCTCCTACTCAGATCCGGCACCAGACATCCACAAGAAGGGCCATTTGGAGTTGTAATTAACTGTCCACTTCACAAAAAGATCAAACAAATGAAGCCTACAAATAATGAACTAGCAACCACTTTTTCTGATTGTTTTTTGCATTTTGGTGGGCCTTTAGAAGCAAGCATGTTTCTTCTTAAAACAGGGCAGTCAAAGCTTCCTGGGTTTGAAGAGGTTATTCCTGGCCTCTGTTTTGGATCTAGAAACAGTTTGGATGAAGCAGCAGCCCTGGTGAAAAAAGGGGTGCTCAAACCTCAGGATTTCAGATTCTTTGTTGGTTACGCCGGATGGCAGCTGGATCAATTGAGAGAGGAGATTGAATCAGGTTATTGGTGCGTTGCTGCATGTAGCTCAGATTTGATCTGCGGGGCTTCATCAGATACGTCATCGGAGAGTTTGTGGGTAGATATTTTGCAGCTTATGGGCGGTCACTACTCAGAACTGAGCCGGAAGCCTAAGAAAGATATTTAGGTAATTTTTACCCCTAGAATGTATATATCATTCTGGAATGTACAGAAAGTTCACTGGCTTGTTTAGTCAGTTGATCTTTTTTCTTTTTTCTGTTTCTTCCCATAAGAACCTGGCTAGTTAAGTTAGAGTTCATGTAAGTAATAACACTCATATTATCTTATTGTGTGCAAAATAAAATCTTTGTTACATACAGTCAAGACTTGAGAGGCTGTACTTGAAAGGAAAATCATGAATCATAGAGCCAAAAGGAATTGATTGGTGGCTTGGCATTTGCTGAATCTGTTGGGAAGGCATTTTGTGTATATAGATTGTTTCATTATGGATTTTATCTTTTTTCCTTTTCTTTTCAGTGGAAGTGCATTTTGCTTCCCTGAATTTTATTTTATTTTTTTAAGTACAGGGGCAGCCTTTGCTGGTACACAAAACGATTCTGAAGACAATATATTGGAAACTTAAAAATACGGGCATAGGTATAGTACCACTAGTATTCTTACCTGGACATTATAAATTTCACCTTTAATGTGATATGGATACCGGAGATACATTAGTAACAAAACTTTTAATTACATGGGAATATGCATCATCTCCATTCATTTAGAGCAAATTCACATTATCTGTTATATGCTATTTAGTTTCATGTACTTCACTTGCTGACTAACTAATCTCGGATTCATTGGAAAGAGCACTGTTCTAAAACACGCCAGGCGCTAGTTGGATAGTAGCGCGATACTTACCGTTTAGGAATTCTGGGAAATTAGGGATTTTCGAAATTACGATCAAAATTGGGAGGAATATGGATAAATTGATAATAGAGAAATATTGTTTGAGTGATTGATAAGGTTCTAAATATTCAATTTGATGAAAAACATTAGAGATTTTTTTCAAATATTAGCGTTTTGGAAAATTAGAGATTTTTAGAAATTTGTGAAATTATGAAAAAAAAAAAAAACTTTAAAATGTTAAGAGAAGCCATCAAACAGTGCAATTTGGGGTTTAATTTTGAAAACTCAAAAAACGGTAGCTATGGCAGCGGCACATTGCGGCTTTTGGTAACCAGAAAATGCCGATTGACCTTCTTTTAACCACCGATTATGCTCCTAGCATAAACGGAACGGTAGCCGGCGCGTTTTAGAACAGTAGAGGAGAGGAGAGGAGAGGAGATGATTCCTTTGTTGCTTTGGTTCTGAGCATACAGTGCAAGTACTGATATTTTACAGTGAGTGCACATATTTTCATCTACCCGACAACTCCTTTCCCCTCTTCTTCTATACAAATCAGATCCCCTCAACCACAAAGTGCAAGTAAATAAAAAGAAAACTATACGCACAGATGCTTGCCAATTTTATCAACTTTGGAACAATTTTTGACTCCAAAATAATCTTTCAGAGCCTCCATTTGCAATCACCAGCTCAATCTTGGGTCAAGCCTCCAGCCCCCACGGCATTTCATGTCCCCGGTATATGATGTGATCGCAAACAACGTTATCTTCCCGGAGAAGTCAACTGCTTTTCCTGGTGAGAATAGTCAGACCCCATGAGGATCCCATGCTAACAAGGCAGCAGAGTCAAAATTCTTGAGAGTTACAGTCCATGTCTTCCATTATGATTTGGCTGACCTGTAACAAAACTGTTGTTGTTTGTTCCAGACTTCTCAAGGCGAGCTTTACGGAAAGCATGTTGTATTTGTCTCTCGTGTTCTTTCAGTATGTCTTCTATGTTTCCCCCAGGAGGCATCAATGGTCCAGAGTAATGAATCCTGTTTTTCTTTGGCACATAACCCTGAAATAACACAATTTCCATGAAGTTCTACTAAATACAAAAGATTCCGACACTAACATGATCACCACAGAAGGATGCAATATTTGGCTTAACAACAATTATCAAAATGCATTAGGTTATATATATACGTGTGTGTGTGTGTGTGTGAGTTAATCTTTACCGTCTTTGAATCCCTGATGAACACTTTGTCATTTTGTCGAATATTATTGTTAGAGAAGTCTGCTGCTGTCTGAGGCAAATGAGATCTCTGCGTTCTCAACTCTGAACTATTTCTTGAAGAGGCTGTATTCTTATTCCATGATGCGCTTGGGTGAACCACTGTACTAGAATGAGAGTATCCATTCTGCCTACCTACTGTAGGCGGCTCAATCCGGAAGCCAGAAACACTATCCTCCTGGTTACGGAATTTGTGGCTGATGCTAGTGGGTTTTGACTGTCCCGGTGCAATGAACTCTGGTGTTCGGACTGCACTAAAATCTCTCGAACCCCGTCTAACAGATTCAGGTCCATGCCCTTTTATAGCCTCTGCCTTTTGCCTATATAATTAGACAAGAGAATGATATTTATTAGCGTCCTTAATAAATTATGACAGGAAATTCTAAATGGAAACAATATACAAATACACTTAGATGTATATATGAAAGAATAAGAGTGTCATAGCATACTTTTTTGCTTCCTCATTACGAAGCTTGGCATCTAGTTCCTTGCTCGGAGGGTATTTTGGCAAATTTGATGGATCACAAGGAAGAGGCTCCGTTATAAAGAACTGAAAAGTTGAACAAAAGATTTAAGAAGAATACTTCAAAATTTGGAAATAAAAAACATAAATATAATTATCAAAATGTCTACAAAACAAAACAGTTAGTTTAAATCTGAATTCGAAAAACAACTATTACGAGATTAGATATACTACAGGTAAATAGCAGGGAAAGATGCTTTATATTGCAGATAGAAAGGATAAATGCACATGTAATTCTCATCACCTGTGAGAAAAATGTTAACAACACTTAAAACCCTTGATTTACCATATGTGCAACTCAAATGAAATGTACCTCACTTCTTAGTGCTGAAGTAGCTGTTCCCCGATTGTCTGGTTCAATTGCGAGTAGTTTATCAACCAGAGCCAAAGCTGACTGAGGGAAGTTTCTGAATGTCTCAGTAACATTACGCTTGTAAGGATGCTGAGGTTTGAAACTAGTTGCATGTGCAGATTTTGATTTCCACCAGTAATCCTCAGGGGGCGAGCCACAAAGCTTGAATATCTTATGCATTTGCTCCACCTGTGAATAAATGGAATAATATTGTTATAATCATCTAAATGTGACTTCTGTGTTAAATTATCCAGTTTATTGATGTATATAAGGAGCACAGATTTCGATGCAAAAAGTTCTTTCTAGTACAGGACAGAATTTCGTAGACCGCAATTGATGTGTTTCCTTGTAAAAAATTCACAAGATGATTTAAACATTATTAAGAGATGAGAATACCTCTGTTCTTCCTGGCATAATAGGCTTCCCAGCCAACAATTCTGCAAGGATGCAACCAGCACTCCACATATCTATAGCAGGTCCATACTTTGTAGCACCAAGCAAAAGCTCAGGTGCCCTATACCACAAAGTCACAACACGACTTGTTAATGGATGATTTTGACTAGGGTCGTACATATTTGCCAGACCAAAATCTCCAATCTTAAGAACTCCATCATTGTTGACCAACAGATTTGAGCCCTTAATATCTCGGTGCAAGATACCCCGACTGTGGCAGTGTTCAAGTCCACGAAGCAATTGTTGCATATAACATTTGATCTGCAATCCAGTCACATAAAATTTATATATAAGACTATGCAAGATGGGTAAATTGTTTAGTCTAAATGGCCAGAAGAAACAAGGAAAGGTTAAATCAGCCGTAGGTTTGCCCTATATACTAACAACGTATTACAAAATTTGACACCTTAAGACATGAAAAACAATAGAATTGCAACTACCTGTGGTTCAGTGAACTTGATGCCCGGTGTTGCTGCAAGCCCAGCAAGGTCGTGCTCCATGTACTCAAAGACAAGGTACAAGCTGCCTGACCTTGAAGTAACAATACCCTCAAGCTTCATAACATTCGGATGGTCAAGTTTACGCAGAATATGGATTTCTCTGGCCATAAATCGAACACTTTCTGGATCCATATTGAAAAACCGCACTTTCTTCAATGCAACAATTTTACCAGTCTCCAGGTCACGGGCTTTATATACACTGCTGTAAGTTCCTTGTCCAATCTGCAAATTTATCATACCATTTGGCCATTAGCATATGAGATGACAGAAAAATTCGAGAAAATTCATAGCCTATTTGTCCCATGCCAAGAGCCAACATGAACACTAGCAAACATATTACCCAATGAAACACAATACCAAAAACCTTACCTCATGATGAAAGTAAATGTCCTTTCTAGTTCAATGGATTTCTTTCCCAATCTTTTGATATCATCACATAGAAATATCAATATTATACAACTATAATATTATATCCTTCCAATCACTATTATTCGATAACAGGTGTAAGCTATTGTATCAAATTAAAATGATGACTCTAGTTATCAACACAAAAGCAAAGAGTAAACTATTATGTTTAACTTTTCTTTATCTTTATGATAACTCTCAAGTAGATAATTTTTTTTGTCATTCCTTTTCTTGTGCAACTCTAAATCAACTTAAGATCTTTCATCTAACCATACTTCACAAAAAAAAAAAAAACCACTAATTACAATGTTCAAGATCACATCTCTATTGCAAAATAAGAAACAATCCAAACAATGAATAAATCCAAGAATGAAACACATATGAAAGAAGCGATAACAAGAACTAACTTTGTCTATCTTCTCAAAGGTGTCTGCCCGTCGAGGCAGCCATCCTTTGATAGCTTCAGCAGCAACTGAAGTTAACCATGAAGGCCAACCGGTAACCATTTCGTCTTCTTCATCTTCACCTGGCAAGCAAACTATCCTAGACATCTGCGGTTGCACTCCTATAGCGACAGTGGTTGTTGTCCCCGTTCCTAATCCCATCCCCATATCCACTGTTGCACATCTTTGATGATGATTTCTCTTAGCCCCCTCTACAATCATTATCCCATCCAATGGAACACTCACATTACCCTTCACAGAACTCACATTAGCCCTTAACCCCGGCTGCTGCTGTTGCTTCCGCCGCACTGATCCTTCATTTCCACCAGCTCTTATCCCACGATCCTCTATCAATGAAGGAGCTGGAGCAACCAATTGAACTGATGATGAAAAGTACAACTGTTTCTCCCCAACACTTGCATGAATTACATCTTCTGGTGCAGCCCCTTTTGAACAAATGCAGCCCATGATCTAACCCCTCACAATCTCTTTTGTCTCCCAAAGAGGTGTGATTTTGAATTAATGACAAGCCACCCTTTGCAATAATGCTACATTAAGCAAAGGGTAGCCATAAACTTTCCCCAATTTCACAAATTGTGTAATTAATCAACCAATTTGAAACCCCTTAACAAATCAATCCCGAAATTTTTTGCACAAACTCTTAACCAAAATATTTTCTTAATCAACAAAACTCACACCAAAACAAAGAAATGGGTAACAAAATTTAGAACTAAAAAGAAGAGATGGGAATGGGGCAAAAACCTGCCGGGAAAAAAATTATTTTTGAAAATTAACAAAAACCAGAAATCCTAGCAAAGAAGATAATAATTTTTAATAAATTACAAGATTATATGTTTTACAATGTAGGAATTTCTGGCTAAAGCCTTTTTGGGTTTCTGGGTTTTTCGCCTTTCTCTTTCAATGCATCAAAATTACCCAAAGAAATATATATATTTTTCTTTGTAGACAAAAGAGATTGAGAGATTGAGAGGACCTGGATGGAAATTAGAGAAAAAAAAAATTCAACACTTAACTCGGAAAAAAAAAATTAGATTAATTTTTTTTTGTTCAAAGTTGGTATATGGGTTGTGTTGTGTGTGTTAACAAAGCTAAGAATGAGAGTTATTTGCGGATCAAAATTTGCGAGATGCCATAGATTATATTGTTACAGCACAATGGTTGTTTTTTTTTTTTAGTTGTCTTCATTTTTGTGTTCAATATTTTATTAATGGCTGCTGACACAGTCATGGCTCTTTCTTTTCTTCACTTCCAATTTTTCTTTATCTTGAAAAAACAGAGTGGCTGTTAGTTAAGGTAAGCAATAACATTCAGGTCCCTATTTGTTTTTTTTTTGTTCTCAAGTAAAGATATAATTTTCTTATTTGTATCAAATGGGAAACCATGGTAGTTTAATCGAAAATCAGTTTAATCAGAAATAATATGAGATTAATTAAAAATAATAATATTGACATTGAGAAAAATTAAATACAAAATTCATCTTTAAAAATCTTCTAAAAATAACTCATTTATGATTAAAAAAACTACATAATTTAAGAAACTTTAGTTAATTTAATATTAATAGAGACAATTTTGATACAATTAGGAAAATTTATCATTATTTCAGAAAACGTAATAAATTAAGGATATTTATATTATTATTCTAATAATAATCTTTTAAATTGAAACATATTCTCACTATTTTTCATCATTTCTAATATAATCATTCTCTTTATTCACATAAAATAATTAATAAAAATCTATG
>SKCR01047894.1:0-45962 GCA_019454045.1 Zanthoxylum bungeanum | reverse complement strand
AAATCCAAACACATTCAAATAAAGTATCACATATTAAGAGAATATGTTGGAGATGGGCAGATAGCCATTCAGAAAACACCTTCAGCTGACAATGTGGCTGATCCACTCACAAAGCCAATGAGCCAAGAACAAATGGAGCGTCATCTTGAGAAGATGGGCATTGGGTATCATAACAACTAGCTTTAGTGCAAGTGGGAGTTTTTAGAGTGTATGCCCTAAAACCAGTTATGGATGTAATGGTTTAAGGCATAATATTTGTAATATAGTTTATTATTTATTAATAAAATACATTTGTTAACTACACATTATTACATCCATATTTTATGTGTGTGTCCTGAGACATTATGTCAAATGAATATTGTTAATCCAAAAGACGTTTGTGATAATGAGAGTCAATAATATTTATATATGTCTCAAATTAAGTTCTTGGTAAAATGTGATTGTTATACATGACAATAATATATCACTTAACCAATATTGTTGTGTGTTCCTAGATTGAAATATGATGTTAATAGAATGGATGATGAGTCTCATATCATAAGGACACAGACAATAGATGTTTCATTAGTAGAATGAAATATCGAACACGACCACGGAAACGTAAGATCACATGGTAATATTATCTAAGGTCATTGATCTTCGTAATAATACATTAGTGTCATCATATCCTTTGACCTGAGATCATATGATGACTTGTGCGATAGTACTCTTGGTTCACTAGTATATCCTCATTCGACTATCCACGTCATTTGAATAAATACTAGATGGCCTTGAGCAATTGACGTACGAAGTCACGTATGCTTCAAGATGGGATCCGATAGCTTTGATAATAAAAGAGATGTTTCAAGTAAACTCAAAGTTGTGGATATAAGTCTTTGGCCAAAGCAGTCGATATCTTAGAGATATCAAATCCACAAGATAAAGTTTAAAAATATATCGAGTATAAAGATTTGACCTTACCATGATCCAGACTCGATAAGAAACATAAATATCGGAAGGAATGAGATGACATGTTCGAAGTGTATTCTAACAGGTTCATATGTTTTCCCACTTCATTCATCGACTAGGGGTCATGGCTTGCTGCTAGGCGATTACCCATGGTCTGTGGAATATCATAGAGATGAAATATTAAAGAGTTAATATTATTCCATTGCTACTCGATAATGAACCTAGGACGGTCGCACAATATAGTTCTCGTCTATGTTACAAATTCAATGATGTTTATTAAAAGTTAATAAATGATTATTTTGGCATTTCCTAATTGGATTAGGATATTCGAGATATTTCGGAAATATTAATTTGATTAATAAATTCGAAATATAAAATAAGATTTAATTGTTTAATTAAATATTTGATATTTATATTAAATAAATTAAATGTAATTTTAATTAATTGTTAATTAAAATTAAGTAAGTTAAATTAATTAATTAATAGTTAATTAATTAATATGCCAAAATAATATTTAATCTATTAGGCTTTAATTTAGTGGGCTAGCACCCAAATTAATTAGAGTCCTATTTAAGATTAAATAGGGAAGTCTTTATTTAATTAGGATTCCCAAATTTGATTAAGAATCCTAATTTTATTTTGGAAAGAATCTTTGAGAGATCAAATTTGATTTGAAGAAGATATTGGATTGACCTTATTGTATTATGATACAATTAAAACTTATTGTTCAAGTTGAAAGACAAAACTTCTTGTTCAAGTTGAAGTCAAAACTTCTTGAAGAATGTCTTGTTGTTCACATTGCTTTATATATATATATATATTATAAAGCACAATGGTGTGGGAGGAAAGAGAAGGCAACCAATGATTAGGATTAAGAGAGATAATGTATCCAAATGCTATCTTTATGTGGCTTAATTGGCGGCTCAGATCATTTCATTATAATCTAATGGTTGATAAAGAATCATTTCACTATGAAATCTCTATAAAAATGGAAAATGAAAACTACCTAATAAATTGAAGAATAAAATCATTTATTAATGGAAAATGAAAATTACCAAATAATTAATTAAAAAATAAAATCTTTTCATGATAGAATATCTCTGAAAATTAACAAACAAATTAAATAACAGAATCTTAATCTCTCTGTAAATTCTATAATATCGTGCCGGTGACACGGGTAATATCTAGTATATATATATATAAGCATTAGATAGTTTAACAACAATTTTTATCTCTCTATTGGAATAGTTCCAATTTATTTCTAAAGACTTCAAACATCCTAGAAAAGAAAAGCGTTTTTTTTGTTCTCAAGAGTGAGAGCGATTTATTCGTAAAAGAGTGCTAGTGTGTCAACTAGAAATGTAACGCTTGGTGCACTACTACAAGAGAAAAATTAAGGAGGATATTCTAAAGGCTTAAGAAAGATAATAAGCACATCAAGGTATGTTTTATTATCAGTAAATATTATTTATGTTAGATAAATAAAATATGTGTTGCATGTATGTTAAATTAATATATAGATTAATTTAAATAGTATATTATTTACATCAACAACGACATAACCACAATCCTTAAAGTGGTTTTGGAAGAAAATTTTAAATTTCATTCACATGGATGCTTCCGCGCTAACCCCAAAACCTTACGCTCCGGAGCTATACTTCAATTTCAAGTTTCCTGATTGGGGTTGGTGTGAAATAATTCATTCATGAATAATATGAAGATGACATGTTAGAAAATAAATCTGCATTTATGATCCATGCAAAAGAAAACAACATAGTGGGACTTAAATTCAACTAGATCCGTTTAAGATCATTCAGTTCTCATGTACATATGTAAACTTAACCAGAATTCTCTGCTACAAAGTTGGTACTTCAGGCTTGTCCACTGGTCTCTGTCAACTTAGAAGGAACTTTTGGAGGGTTTTGAACGAGAGAGCTGAGCTTCTAACCTTGCTTCTAGTAATTTGTCCTTAAGGGTATTCTCCTTCATGACTCTAGGTACTTTTGAAGATGATTCGGTTTTTTCAGACTCAGGGGATGTGAATTTTGACATCCACTTTTGAACTGGACTGGCATGACTGGTGAATAGTGACTGAACACAAGAATCTTCTTTTAAATCACTCTCAGGATGAATCTTATCGCCTTCTGATGACAAAGAATAATTTCTGATTAGGTCGTCAACCACTTGATTTAATTTCAATCCACCAGTTCCACCGTGTTTGTTTTTTAAACCTTCTTGGGTAACTCCAATCTTTTCTTCTAGCTTACCGTGTTCCCAATCTGGAAATTGGGTCTTGGTTCTGGTCATGTGTTCGCTGAACCGCCCTTGCAAACTGGATGCGATATGACCCCTATTCTTTTCTCTTGACCTGACCTTTTTCTTGCCTGAATTTGAATTTACCAATTCTTCAAGATGACCTTTTCTAGCATTACCCCCAAGTGGTTTACAGCTGCCTTTGCTTTGTTTCCTACTTGCACTCTTGTCTAGTTCAGAACATTGTAAATCAACATCAGTAGAACATTCTTCATTAACTGCATCTTGAGGAGCACTTACAGCCGCATTCAAGGGAAAGGATTCTAGAGAATGACGATAGGAATGGCTTTTGTTCAGCTCATTTGCAGACAAGCTACCTTTCGTCCTTGATTTAGAGAAGCGTTTAGCTTGAAGGAAATTCTCTATATCAAGACTTAGCTTGTCCACAATTGTATGTTTTTCTGAGAGGTTATTATGTGTTTCTGCAATCTTCATTTGCATCCGCTCATCAATCCAAGCTTCCGAAATATGAAGGATTAACCTGTCAGCATTTTTCGTGTGAGCATGATCTGTATCTGGCTTGTGTCTTAGTGACCTCACCTCTTCTTCATAATCTCTAATTCCCTTGGCGAACTCATCACACAAGTTTTCCAGTAGAATCCTTGCTTTTCTCTCTCTTTCAAGCTCTCTCAAAATATTAGAGAATGATAATTTCATGTTGGAGAGATCTCGAGCTAGCTTTCGGTGCAGACTTTCTGAGCGATTTCTTAGTTTCCTCTCATCTTCAAGCTCATCTCTTACTAACTGAACAGCAGCTTTGATTCGATCTCGCTCCTTTTTTTTCCTAATAAATTTTTCCTCCGCATCTTGCTTCATCAAGTCATCCATTTCTTGCCTCCCTGTTTGCTTCTCTTGCAGCAACTCCTTTATTTTGGCCTGAGAATGATCTAGCTCCATTTTCAAAGTTTTCACCAAAGACATATTGGATACGTGCCGTTCTTCAAGACTCGAGATTCGATTAAGCACCTTCAGTAACTCGGTGGACGTTTTAAGGTTATACCTTGGTTCGCACAGCGGCTTACTCCTAGAATCCGAAGAACTGGTGGGAGTAACTGCTGGGTTATAAGGAGCCACCTGCACAGAGAGGATCATTTAAATCCATTAAAATCATATAAAGAAGGTGAGATAGCTTTGAAATGGGACTGCCTAAAAAGGCATAAAAAATTAAAGATAGAATTGTTAAGTTCAAATCCAATATGAAGTCAATGCGAATATATGCAGTCACTGAAAATTCAGGAGAAACTTCTGGAAATAAAATCTCCGCATCTCTCTTAAAAATGAGAAATCAAAGAGTCGCAATTACGAGTCTTTTCCCTATTATAGGTACATTGCTCGGAGACACTACATGGGTACTACTCATACTTCATTTTTTTGGTCTACAGAAATGTGAAGGTTAAAAAGGACCAGATATATTCACCTCCATTGAGCTAGCATAACTTGCAGGAGATTCAGGCTGCAGGGCACGGCCATTCCTTTCAACTGATTCATGGTGTTCCATAAATGATGTAGCAAGATGCCTCCTTAAGATACTCGCTGTCTCTGGCTGGAAGAATTGTAGGTCATGATACTAACAAGAAAAAAGATTATAGTAATTTCTCACCAAGTCACATTTTACATCTTTCTACTCGTCCAGCAATTAAACAGATACTTGTTAGTTTTCTCATTGGGTAAACTAAATATCCGCCGTCTAAATTTACAAAGCCTCTATCACTCCATTCAATTTTCTCATTTTTCTACCAAAGAATAAACTTTCAAATCCAACTAAAAACCTTTAAATTGGTAAATTCAAACAATTCATTATGAAAATCAACATTAATCTTTCTGCAGTGGACTTCTATATGTGCAAGTAAGAACCCGAACCACCAAATGAACTCAAAGCATTACTGAATAAACCCAGAGAACAGAAGCCAACAAGATAACAGAAAGACTCTCATCTAAAGCCACTCATAATTCTAAGAAACTAAGTAAATTTATGTCCCCAAAAAACCACAAGTACATAATCACATCAACTAAAGAACTAATAACAACCCAATATAATAAAATTAAGAATAAATAAGAACCCCATTTAACTTAGAAAAAAATGAGTACCTGGTCAAGTTGAGGGGGGCTATTAGGGGGGTCAAGGACCTGAGTAGGAACATCAGAACCCTTTTGTTTATGCTTAAAAACAGCAGCTTTTCGCATTTTGGCAACTGAGATTTGGTGGTGGGGCTGAATCTCCCAAAGGGTGGCACAAAGTTTTCTAGCAGACACAGCTGTTGTAGGAGTATTATTAAGAAATTCTTGAACAATGGGATTGTTTGAACTTGAAGATTCAAATTCAAGCCTCCATTTGGGTGAAGGAGTAGAGGGACCTGCTCTTGAACTTGCCCTTTTCCCCACCAAAATGCTGCGTTTCAACTTTTTCACCTTCAATTCTTGCTTTTCCCCTTCTCTCTCCACTCCTTTTTCTTTTCTTTCCATCATCTTAATTCAATTTTCAAATTGCTTTGCAGTGTGCTTCTTTCTTTAAACCATCTTGCTGCTTTTTCACTTTTTTTTTATCAACTAAAATACCATAATATTCAGTAGCAAGATGAAAATCTTGTTCTTTCTTTTCTTCTGTTCAGTCACTGAAATTGAATCCTTTATCCTTCAGAGTCAGCACCGAAATCTTGATTACTTTTATTATATTTATTTTTTTGACCGACATGCTTTTGACATCTTTCATGCTACCCGCCTTGGCCTATATGATTCCTTTGTTATTAGGCATATAGGCTTAACTAGTAACTACACTTTTTTAAAGATTGGCTGAACATCATTTGCTATTTGCTTCTTTGGGGAGGATCAAAAGGGCATTAATTAAGCTTTAACCATGCTGATTAAGATACGCTAACTAAAAATTAATTCACAAAATTAGATACGCAATGATGGCCATCTCTCTTCTTTCTTATGAAAACTTGAAACATATCAAAGCCTTTCGAGGCAACAGCTTGTCTACTTTTTTGGACCAACAACAACATTTGTACTAATTCGTTTTGCCGTTATAATAGCTGATCATAGCTCTGAGTTAGGGATAATTGAGATTTCCAAATCGATATTGAGATTCTGTGTTGATTGATATTGGATTTTAGATACTGTTTAGAAATTGATATAAAATTTAAGACGATTTTATATCATAAATTTATAATCAAAACGAGATCGAAATTGACAATCTCAACATATTCCGATCGATTATCCAGTCATACATAGTGCAAAATGAAAATGGCACAAAAAAAGGTTTTTATCAAAATAAGACAAAACTTGTGGTCCATGTACTATATCAGGCTTTCTTTCTTCAACAAACCTTCGTTGCTTTTAAATCTTGAATCTATAAAGGGCAAAGTGGTGATTTTAGCGACAAACAAATATAGCAGTCGTTACTAACTGATGCTAAAAGCACGAGGGGCATAATTTATTATTCTAGTGAAATTAAGGACCACAAGATTCAGAAAAAGAGAGGAAAAACAAATGGACCACGTAAAAAAAAAATGTAGTTGCATCTTAATCAAGAGTGGTCCAAGGGACAACACAACAGCATTTATAAATTTGAGCTAACCCGAGCGAGACAGTAATTATGAAATAAGCAGCAAATGAAAAAGCACTTTTTTAAGTTTATATACATTTTGTTCTTCTTATATTACATTAATCTTGTTGCTAATCAGCAACAGCATTAAGGTTATGTCCATATTAGGGATTGGTTGGGCTTGTGTATTTGTTTTCTGACCATCGTCGGTTCATTTTTTGGGCTACTCTGGGCCTTATTTTATTGGGTTTAAATTACTTTTCGCACCCGTCTTTATCCTGAGTACACCCACATTAGTGGGCTCATGATAAACCATTTTATATTAAACAGAAACGGGTTCTTGATATTTGATATTTAAATATCAGTCATAAATTTCGGCCAATAAATGAACTCGGGGGGAATGTGTAGCAATTATGAACAAAATCTAATTTGATACCAGCAAGATCTGAGACAAGCCAAATCAACTTTTTCCAGATCACCTGAAAAACAATTTCGATTTTTAAAACCTGTCGTGGGATAAATTTGGGGTTCACTAGGAGAGCACGTATCCTATAAAAAAAAAATGTATGAATTGTCTTCCTAAAATCTACCTAAATCTTATCTAACAAGCCTCCCTTACTCATCTCTGAGTCCTCTCTGATAGGCTTCTTAATCCCGTATGATTTTCTTAACTCCTTCCTATTATTGAGTCCAAAAAAGGACACACAAGCTTGAGGATAATACTTGATATTTTTATCTCTCGAAAAAGGATCGATAAGAAAGCGCCACTTAGAAGAAAAAATCTAAAAGAAGCATGCAACTCATGCATGAGGGACACATGTAAAGATAAAAGAGACATACAAGTCATGAATGAGAGACACATGCAAGAAGGGAATAAGTCTCAAGAAAACATGCAACCAATACATGAACAACACTGGTGCACTACATCAACCAATACATGTGTTTAAGCACCAAAAGGCACTCATATCATATGGTGCCACGTGTCAATCCATGAAAAAAGTTAAAGGATTGTCTTATAAGTATGAAAATACCCTATCAGAGAAGGTAAGACACCAATATCTATTCCCCACATATCTAATAGACACTCTACTATATATTCTTAACTTGAATCTTATTTAGTTCAAAATTCTTTCTTTTTGGGTTGATCTTTCGAGGGTTCCCTTCTTGGTCCCATTTGATCTCATTCTCCATAATTATGAGATATTTTCACTCTCATTAGCTGGATTTCCTCCATTTTCTCTCTATAGCTCTCTATCTTCTTCAAATTGAAAGCTCTCACAACCATACACCATCAAGTCTTTCTCTCCACTATGATCCATCATTAAAGGGACTCCAAAACAAGAGCTTGGCTCATCTTTAGGGCTGAGCATCAGTTTTGTTTCTACCCAGAACCGAATTGATTTTCCTGGTTTGGAATTGGAACCGATTTTTTAGAGTCGGTTCCAGTTCCAAAATTGAAGAACCGAATTTAAACAGTCTGATTCTAGTTATGTAGTGTGATGAACACAATAATCATTAAAAGAAAAAATAATCATTTTACACTTATAGTTTCATTAATCCCCTTAATTTAGCATATTTGTAAAATAATAATTAAATTTATGTTTTATATATTTTTATTGTGATTTTTATCTTTTATGTAGGTGAAATAATACTTTGGATGCATATTTAGAAAAATGGACTTGATATTTGGATTTTGAAGGCCATAAATTTAATAGGGCGTTCTAACAGTGTACAACTCCAGAAATTGCAGCCTTGTGCAATGTTCGTATTTTGACCATAACTTTTTACTCCAATATCGATTGAAGAGTCCAGTTCCCGATGAAAGACAACTCAAAGATCTACAACGATATTGTTGACAAGATTTTCTAATTCTGATATTTTCATATGTATTATTATTTTCAAATACAAAAAAAAAAAAAAAAAAAAATTATCGGCGGAGGTCAGCATTCACCTTTCGATGGATGTTCCTTCCACTTTGACAATTGTTCACAATTGCATTTTTTGCAATTGTGAACGATGGGCAACCTCTATAAATAAAAGGATGCTCAGCACATAAAAACATACTTTCTTATGAGGATTCTTTGGAAAACCTGGAAGAGAGTGTCTTATGTGTTACCTTTTTTTTTTAAAGATTCTTGTGATTTCTTTTTCTTTTAGTAATAAAATTATGTGTTTTTTTATTCAAATTATGAGTAGCTAATTTCTTTTTGCTAGGGTAAAAGGTGAAGCTTTTAATATGAAAATTTTAATTAATCTCACTGATATTATAATATATAAATATTATCTATTGATTAATATTTAATTTAATTCTAGATTAATTATTGACAAACTTTATTACCGCCTATATGGGTGGTTTTTTTTTATTTGGCATAATTGAGTACTTAATGGACTTGTTATAGACAAAAGTTATCACCGCCTTTAAGGCTGATTTTATATGTTTTGGCGTAATTAATTCCTGAAATAAATTAATGGGTAATAATGATAATTTATATTTTATAACAAGTGGGATTTCTAAATTTAATATTAAAAGTGGATCCCCTAACCCCCAATATTTTATTTTATTGTTGCAATCCAATTAAAAAAATTCCAATCACTTCAAAATAATCCAACTTTTTATTTTTCACTCAATTTGTTATTTTATCCTATTAAATCTATTTCATTTGGATCGATCCCGGTCTTACCGGGTGTACGGGCCAAATTTGGGCCAATGGCAAAATCATCTTTTCACTTCAAACCCAATACCAAATGAAGCCCAAAACGATAACTCAACCCAGAAAACCTTAAACCATTTACAAAAGCAAAGCCAACAGCTTAAGGACGAATCCCTTTGATAATTCACCAATTGTTTCCCTCTTTTCCCAAATACAGAATATATTTCCACATGCTAAGATTTTTTATCACCAAATACCTATATATTGAGCATGTTGTGGGACTTACCTCCATGTGCCAACTAAAAAGGCATCATTTCTTAGCCTATAAATGGAAGAATGATTCAAGCTAAAAGGATTCATTGAATTCTCAACACTCTCATTTGGGTTATCTAAACAATTCTCCATCTAAATATCAACCATCCGCCCTCACGGCAGCCTAAAGAGTTCAAGGTAAAATCATACATTGTTCTCCCTTTTACTTTATTCACCGCTCATCTTCACTACTGACTTGAGCGTCGGAGTGTCTACGACACCCAGCACACTGGTGTACAGAGACTCACAGCTCATTCTACCGCTGTTTTGCAGGATCGCTAGTGCCACATAGTGTAAATTCTCGATTTTCGACGTCAGGCGAAATCCAGCGTCTACACTGGGTTATTTTATTACTTCGACACTCTTATACTTGGGAGTAAAATAATCACTTTTTGAGCGTGTCAAGTTTTTGGCGCCGTTGTCGGGGAATAAATTTAGTAGATAGAATAATCATTGTATATTTTTTCCTTTCCTTCTCTTCTTTTTATTTTCTTTTTCTTTTTTATTTTTTTGTACTTTTAAATTTTTGTATTTCTTACGCATCCCATTTTCTTTCATTTTGTATTTATGTAGATCCAAAATGTCATTATTGATCCTAAATGAATCCTGAACCCATAAATCTCACATACAGACAGACCATGTTCTTAATTCTTCAAGGTTACATGAGACAGAAAAATCAATTAAAATGGAGCTTGTATTTTGTCAAAGAATTTTTGAACCATCTCCATCTAGAGATTCTTCCATAATTTTATGTGATATGAATTGACAAGAATCAAAGGACATTTTTAGATATAAATCACTATATTTGTATTTTCTTTATTTTTTTCTTTTTGTCAATTTTATTTTTATTTTTATTTTCCCATTTTTATTATTTTCTTTTTGTAAGTATTATATTTGCATTTTTTTTAAAAAAAAATTAGCATATAGTTTACATTTAGATTGCATGAAACACTAGTCCCAATCATCTAGCGATAGATTAAATAGAGAGTCTCCATCACCTTCATCATTGTCAAAATAGCTGAGAACCGAAATGAAAACCCACCTGCCCGAAATGAAAATCCAGTTGATCAAGAAGAAAACGAGTCACAACCATCTGGTAGAGGTATGTTAAACCTTATAGAAGATCATGAACTTTCTGCTAAGTATGCATCTCTAGCTAAAAAAGTTGAGGCATTAGAAATGAGGAAGAGTGATCATGTCAAGTCAGTTCAAGAAGTCACATGTCAAATCTGTAATTCAAATGAAAATGTCACACAAGTTTGCCCAACCATGCCAGCCATGCAAGAATGTCTTCATGACCAAGTCAGTTCCAAAACACTTTCAATAAACCAAATCTAAACCCATACTCCCAAACCTACAATTCTGGTTGGAGAAACCATCCAAAATTAAATTGGAGGAATGATAACCAAGCCCAACCATCGTAATAACCTCCCCAGGTACACCAGAATTTTCGAAATACCAAGAATTATGTATCATATGTCCCACCATCTAGGAAAACCCTTGAGGATACCTTACATGCATTCATTGAGAAATAAGAAGCCATCAATAACCAAAATGTGCAAACATTGATTGATCTGAAAGAAATGTTTGCCAAAATCACATCTGCATTGACCATTAATGAGAAAGGAAAGTTTCATGCACAACCACAACCAAATCCCAAGAGTCATCAAAACCCTCACGAGGGTAGTTCTGGAAGTCAATATATAGACCATGTCAAATATGTTATTACTCTTCGCAGTGGTCAGGTCATCCACAGACCTATTCTTGAACCTCGCGAAACTGAAAATAAATCAGATTTAGAGGGTAAGGAAGGGGTTGATGAATCATTACCCATCGTTGATGATAATAATTTTTCTCATGCATCTCCATTTCCTCATGCATTAAAAAAAGAAATTGAACCATTCCCCAGAGATATATGAAATACTCAAATAGGTAAAGGTCAATATTTCTTTGTTAGATATCATCCAACAAATATCATCTTATGCCAAATTTCTGAAAGACTTATGCACCATTAAAAGGAAACATCAGGTAAGAAAGAAAGTTTTTCTAGCTGAACAGGTAAGTTTCATTCTCTCAACCAATAATGTATTAAAATACAAAGACCCTGGTTGTCCAACTATTTCATGTATTATTGGAAATCAAAAAATTGAACACGCTTTGCTTGATCTTGGAGCCAGTGTCAATTTGCTTCCATTTTTGATTTACCAACAACTTAATATTGACGAGTTAAAACTAACATCAGCTACTCTTTTACTTGCCGATAGATCAGTCAAAGTACCAAAAGAAATTATTGAAGACGTGTTATTATAAGTCGATAAATTCATATTGGAAACACAACCTGTAGCATACAGTTATAAGCAAGTTCATGTAATACTTGGTCGCCCATTTTTAGCAATAGTTAATACTTTAATTAATTACAGGAATGGAATCACGAATTTATCTTTTGGCAATATGACGTTGGAGCTTAATGTTTTTAATATATGCAAACAATCATATAATGAGGACAATGAAAATGAGAGCATAGAACTAATTGAACTAATTTTAGAGGAACATATTGAGGAGAGTTTATCTGATTCCATGGGAATTTGTACTGCTAATTTTCTTGAATCAAATATCCAATTAAATTAGGATACTTCTAATGAATTTTTACTTGATTCTACACAAGTACTGGAAGATGATGGAGAAAAACATAATTTAGAGAAACTATGAGCACTGGAAGAAGAAAAAATTGAGGAAGCACCCAAATTGGAGTTAAGGACTTTGCTAGAAGGATTGCAGTATGCATTTTTGGAGACAAACAAACTTACCTTGTGGTAATTTCTGCTTCACTCACAAGTAATCAAGAAGGTAAGTTGTTAAATATTTGAAAGAACATAAACTGGCAATTGATGGACTTTAAAAGACATAAAAGTATTAATCTATTGATCTGCACACACAAAATACATTTAGAAGATAATGCTAGGACATATCGTCAATCCCAAAAAAGATTAAACTCTCACATGAAATAAGTGATAAAAACATAAGTTCTCAAACTTCTTGATGCAGACATTATCTACCCTATCTTCGATAGTAAGTGGGTAAGTCCTACACAAGTTGTACCTAAGAAATCTGGAATGATTGTTGTAAAAAATGATAAAGGATAATTAATTCCAACTCGAATCCCATCTAGTTGGCGCATGTGCATTGACTATAGAAAACTAATGACGTCACTTGGAAATATCATTTTCCTTTATCATTTCTCGACCAAATTTTGGAAAGAGTAGTAGGACATCCATTCTATTGTTTTCTTGATGGTTACTCATATTATTATCAAATTCTCATTACTTTAGAAGATCAAGAAAAGACCATATTCACATGTCCCTTTGTAACATATGCATTTAGGAAAATACCTTTTGGACTTTGTAATGAACCATCAACATTCCAACGATGCATGTTAGGCATATTTAGTGACATGGTTGAACACTGTTTAGAAGTCTTTATGGATGATATAACTATTTTTGGGGAGCTCATTTGATAATTTCTTGAATAATTTGGAAAATATTTTAAAAAGATATGAAGAAAAATGACTTGTGTTAAATTGAGAAAAATATCATTTCATGACTAATTCATGAATTATTTTGGGATACGTTGTGTCATCTAAAGGTATTGAGGTTGATAAGGTAAGAATAGAGGTAATCTGTAAATTACCACCACCAATAACAGTCAGGAAATCCGTTCTTTCTTAAGACATGCAGGATTTTATAAGAGATTCATAAAAACTTTAGTACCATATCCAGACCCTTGTGTAACCTCCTATTAAAGATGCAACACTTGAATGGACAGAAGAATGTCAAAAATCATTCGAAAAGATTATCAGTCTTTTGACTTCTGCTCCTATTATGCAATCCCCTGATTGGTCTTTGACTTTTGAGCTGATGTGTGATGCCAGTGATTATGCAGTTGGTGCAGTGCTAGGACAAAGAAAGGAAGGTAAGCCACATGTAATATATTACTCAAGTAGAACTGTAAATAGTGCACAAATTAATTACGCTACCACAGAAAAAGAACTACTTGCTATAATATTTGCATTGGGTAAATTTCGATCATATTTAATTAGTTCTTCAACCGTTGTTTATTCTGATCATGCTGCATTAGATTTTTTATGGCTAAATAGGATGCAAAATCAAGATTACTATGGTGGATTTTGTTGCTTCAAGAATTCAATCTCACAATCAAGGAAAAGAAAAGAGCAGAGAATGTAGTTGTAGGTCATTTATTGAGACTCACAAATGAGTCATCAATTGACACAACTCCTATCAATGACTATTTTCTTGATGATTTTTTTTTCTATAAATACAATGACTTGGTATGTTAATATTGTCAATTTTCTTACAATAGGAAAAATACCTCCAAATTGGAGCCATCAAAACAAGAAGAAATTTTTCACCGAAGTCAAAAGATTCTACTGGGATGATCCATATATGTTCAAGTATTGCCCTTCCGATGATGCATAGTAGACAGTGAGATAAGTGGTGTTATTCAGTTTTGTCATTCATAAGCATGTGGAGGTCATTTCTCATCTAAGAAAAACCACTGTAAAAATCTTACATTGTGGATTTTATTGGCCCACCATTTTTAAAGATACCTATGTTTTTTGCAAAATTTGTGAAAATTATCAAAAGTTGGGATCCATTTCAAAAAGAAACATAACGCCTTTAAATCTCATCCTTGTCATCGAAATCTTTGATTGTTGGGGGATAGATTTCATGGGTTCATTTTCACCGTCATTTGGAGTTTTATATATTTTAGTTGCAGTCGATTATGTCTCAAAATGGGTTGAGGCGATTCCTTGTCGAAATAATGATCACAAAACTGGATTAAATTTTTGAAAGAAAATATTTTAAGTCGATTTGGAATCCCCAAGCTATTATAAGTGATGAAGGTAAACACTTTTGTAACATGCATTTTGAGTCCTTAATGAAAAATATGGAGTTACACATAAAGTTTCTACCTCATATCACCCTCAGACAAATGGTCAAGTTGAACTAGCAAATATCAAATAAATTTTGAAAAAAAAGGTCAACCCAAATCGTAAAGATTGTTCTCTTCAACTGACTGATGCACTTTGGGCATACCGAACAGCTTTCAAAAAATCTTTGGGAATGAGGCATATTGGGCTATTAAAGCATTCAATTCAAACCTTGAAAATATCAGTCATGCATGTAAATTGTAATTAAATGAGCTTGAAGAGTTAATTAATGATTCATATGAGAATGCGAAAATTCTTAAAGCTAAAACTAAGGCATTTCATTATAGTCAAATTTCACGAAAAACATTTGAAATTGGTCAAAAAAATTGTTTTATAATTCTCGTTTTCATTTATTTCCTGGAAAATTGAAATCCAAATGGAGTGGCTCATTATTGTGAAGCACGTTTATCCATATGGGGCTATTGACATTGAGAATCTTAGGGATGATGATGTATTTAAAGTGAATGGACAACATCTGAAATCATTGTTGGAGTTTTCAAATTTTCAAGAATCTTTTTTCCTTTCAAACCTTGTATACTGTGATTGATATATTTTCTTTTCTTTTCTTTTGTATTTTTTATTTTCCATTTTTCTTGAGTTTTTGCAGTAGTTTTTTTCTTTTTGACAGAATCTTGCTGTGGGACACAGAAACTGGGCGACGCATGTTGTTCCGGGCTCGCGGCCCGGTTGGGAGTACGGAGTAGCCCGCGGGGGACTTAACCGGAGAATAATGGAGTCGCCACCCGGTGTGAACCGGAAAATGATTTAAGGCCGCACTCACCCCTCGCAAGGGATGACCTCAAACCGTTGGGTTCGGAATGGTCCCTTACTTATGTCACTTATAATAAAATGATTTGTGCAATAATTTAATCGAATCTAGCAACATACATTCCCAACATGTAACACATTTTCATATTTGCATACAACCTATTTGCATATAATCTATGTCCAAATTTGCATACAACCTATTTGCACATAATCTATGTCCCAATTTGCATGCATAAAGGTAAGTTAAAATGCGGCAAGCATACAACTTCATGAACATGTTGAATAGGTGAATGCAGAAGCATAAGTAGATAACTTTCGTGTAAACATGCATCATGGAAACGAACATGTGATCTTGTAAACACAATAAATGACTAACTGCGAGAACATGAACAATCAAAAAGGTAAATGACAAAATGAGTAACCATGCATGAGATGTGATGGAAGAGGGCATGTTTCTCGTGGGTGTTTGTGCGGCGTTCGTATCCGCGTTCGAACGGTAAACAGAAGGTTCGCATTCGAGTAGCGTTCATAAACGCGTTTGAACGAACTGAGACAGAAAACATGTGTTCGTGCGGCGTTCTGAAACGCGTTCGAACAGGGTTACAGCAGCGACCTCCAAAATACAGTAAACAACATGACACATACGTGAACGGATGAATAGATGACACCTAATAAAAAATAACAGGCTAAAAGGCGCGGCAAAGCATCGTGGTAAAGGATTTTAACCAATCGACATAGAGGACCTTTAATCCGACTTACTAAGCCCATGCGTTAATGACATAATATATATAAAAATAAAGACAACAATATCGGACTTTGTATTCCCGATTGAACACATCTTACATTCAACCGAATATACGTCATCCGGCGCAGCGAAGCATCGTTGTAAAGGATTTTAACCCCTCGAAATGGAGGACCTTTAATCCAACTTACTAAGCCCATGCGCTAATAACATAATGCATATAAAAATAAAGACAACAATATCGGACTTCGTATACCCGATTGAACACATCTTACATTCAACCGAATATACATCATCCGGAGCGGCGAAGCATCATGGTAAATGATTTTAACCTCTCGAAATGGAGGACCTTTAATCCGACTTACTAAGCCCATGCGCACAATATCATAATGCATATAAAAATAAAGATAACAATATCGGACTTCGTATACCCGATTGAACACACCTTACATCCAATCGAATATACATCATCAGGCGCGGGGAAGCATCGTGGCAAAAGGTTTTTAATCCCTCAACATAGAGAACCTTTTATCCAACTTACTAAGCTCATGCGCTTTATCACATTATTACACAAACTAATGACATGCAGAAATTAAATAGCGGATAATAAACGAATCGAAACAACATAGAACAAAATATACGTCGTTTGCTCAAGTGGTACGTGGAGTTGTATCCCAAGTACTGATCATACTACCGTCCATTCGGAATCAGCTATGAAATTTATGTCCGGGTTTTCATCCTATATACCACGAGAGGCGACACATTTTTCATTTTATTCAAGGGCCACAACATACATCATTTCACAATACATGCATTTTCTATCTATTCAAGGGCCACAACATGCATCACTCCACAATAATCATATAAACGAAACTCAGTAAACAATAAAAATATGAATGAAAATGGATGTGAAAAATACCCTCAGGTCTAACCTTTTATGTCGACTTTCGGAAGTGCGTTACAAGTCCGTCGAAAGGGCTATCGCTCCGTAACTTTTCTGGTTCACTAGTTTACGTCTTTCTTCACTATTTCGCTGCTCAAACTACTATTTTGACTCCGTTTTGTTGCTTTTTTGTTGATGTTTTGTTGCTGTATTTTGGTCACTATTTTATGGGAAATAAGGGACTATTTTGGGCTGTTCGGGGACTGGTTTCGTACTATTTTTGGACTGGTTTGGTTACTGGTTTCAGCGTTCGGTCAGAGGCTGGTTTATCTTGATTTGTTCGGCAGTGTGAGTGGCTTGATTAAGGGGCAGTTTGTTTGATGAATATGGCTACGTGGGCGTGAAGATTCAGAGGCTAGGCAAGAGTTGGGCATGTGCTTAGGGGCGTGAGCGTTGAAGTTAAGGCTATTTTTGAGGGCACAATGGCGTGAATGTTGAGGCTATGAAGAAGGATGAGGAAGTGTGGCAGGGTGCGTTAATGAGGCAGTGTGATGTGCTGAATCGGCGAAGAGAGAGGCTATTTTTGTGTTTGTTGCCGTGGGGATTTAAGAGAGAGGAGAGGGTTTTGCTTTTTTTTTTTTTTTTTTGATTGAAGTGCCGTGAATGAGAGCCTCTCACAGGGTTTCACTTTGTGTTATTTTTATAGTGGTGCATGTGTTAGGGTTTGGTATGGGTTTTCAAAGGAAACAAATCATGCAAAATATGGAGGTGATTAATTAATTTTAAAAAGGGAAAGAATATTTATAATTTAGGTGGGTGATATATTAAATTGGTAGGTGATTAATTAATTTTAAAAAGGGAAAGAATATTTATAATTTAGGTGGGTGATATATTAAATTGGTAGGTGATTAATTTAATTTAGGAAGATATTTATTTAATTTTGGTATTAGATTAATTTAAATTTAAATTTGATTTGTTTAAATTTAATTAGATTGGATTTTAATTTGATTGGATTTTAGTTTAGTTTAAGTTAGATTTAATTGTATTTTAATTTAATTAGTTTTTTAATTTGATTTAATTTTAATTTGTGACATGCATTTTAAATGTTTTAATTATTTTTTGGATTGGGCTTGGGTGAGATGGGCTTGGTGTGTGTCTTATAGGGTTTGGGCTAAGGGTGTGTTTTAAAACGGAGGTCCAACAAGCGAACCCAAAGCTAAACAAGCGAATAAAATCTAACAAAAATACCAATCCCCTTTCGACGTCCGTTTCCCGCAACTTCCTCGACTAAAAAGGTAGTGTCTCCAAATGAGACTCATCATAGGGACTCACATGCAAAAATGCAGTGCCTACAGTCGCCCCCACTTTTATGGGACTTGTGCAGTGTGTGACAATGACAATCCTATCAAAGTTATGCATGCATTTTTTTTTACGTACATGGCTCGCCAAATGTTGCTTAACTTACTTTTTATCCTGAGATGCTTTGACATTTGGGCTTTGTTCCCGAATTACGTTGAGAGAGAGCTTTATTACCCTGGGCTTTATTCCCGAGCTGTTTTGAAAGTGGGCTTTATTCCTCTAGGCTTTGTTCCCGAACTGTGTAGAGATATGGCTTTATTCCCCTGGGCCTTGTTCCCGAACTGCTTTGAAAGTGGGCTTTATTCCCCTAGGCTTTATTCTCGAGCTGTGTTAAGATAGGACTTTATTCCCCTGGGCCTTGTTCCTGAACTGTTTAAGATAGAGCTTTATTCCCTTGGGCCTTGTTCCCGAACTGTGTTAAGATAGAGTTTTATTCCCCTGGGCCTTGTTCCCGAACTGCTTTGAAAGTGGGCTTTATTCCCCTAGGCTTTGTTCCCGAGCTATGTTAAGATAGAGTTTTATTCCTTGGGCCTTGTTCCCGAACTGTGTTAAGATAGAGCTTTATTCCCCTGGGCCTTGTTCCCGAACTGCTTTGAAAGTGGGCTTTATTCCCCTAGGCTTTGTTCCCGAGCTATGTTAAGATAGAGCTTTATTCCCTTGGGTCTTGTTCCCGAACTGTGTTAAGATAGAGTTTTATTCCCCTGAGCCTTGTTCCCGAACTGCTTTGAAAGTGGGCTTTATTCCCCTAGGCTTTGTTCCCGAGCTATGTTAAGATAGAGCTTTATTCCCTTGGGTCTTGTTCCCGAACTGTGTTAAGCTTTATTCCCATGGGCCTTGTTCTCGAACTGCTTTGAAAGTGGGCTTTATTCCACTAGGCTTTGTTCCCGAACTGTGTTGAGATAGGGCTTTATTCTCCTAGGCTTTGTTCCCGAACTGTGTCAAGGTAGGGCTTTGTTCCCCTAGGCTTTGTTCCCGAACTGTGCTGAGAGAGAACTTTATTCTCCTGGGCTGTATTCCCGAACTGTGCTGAATGTGGGCTTTATCCCCGATCTGAGCTGACTATGGGCTTTGTTCCTGAATTGTACTGAATATGGGCTTTATCCCCGATCTGAGCTGACTGTGGGCTTTGTTCCTGAATTGTACTAAATGTGGGCTTTATTCCCGAACTGAGCTGACTGTGGGCTTTGTTCCTGAATTGTACTGAATGTGGTCTGTATTCCCGAACTGTGCTGAATGTGGGCTTTAATCTTTGACTGTATTGATTGTGGGCTTTGTTCCCGAACTGTACTGATTGAAGTGGGTCCTCGACCTCAAACTGATGTGAGCCTCGCCCCAAAAATGATACTGACGTGGGCCTCACCCCAACACTGATACTGACGTGGGCCTCGCCCCCAAACTGATACTGATGTGGGTCTTGCCCCCAAACTGATACTGATGTGGGCCTCGCCCCCCAGATTGATGCTTATGTGGGTCTTGTCCTCAAACTGATGTGGGCCTCAACCCTGGGACTCATCCCCAAAACTACTACTCATATGTTGCTGATTCTGGTTGGCTTGTCTTTGCTGCTTTCTTTTTTTCTTCTTTGAAACCTATGAATACAAAACAAAACAAACACAAAAAAGAATGCAAAATATGTTACGTGTATGCATGCATGAATGAATGAATATCCTATTCCATTGGGTTAGGTCTTCCGCCAGTTCTCCAGGTGATTGCTCAATCTTCTCTCTGGTCTCATGGCTCAAGATCTCATTACGTCCCTTATTCGTGAGGTGGTAGACTGGTCGCCCCCAGACTTGATTTAGCTTTCTGTCTTTCGCTGTTTGTACTAGGTCAAGGTGGACCATGTGATGTGGCATTCCATATCATCATACTATATCACATGCTACAAAATAGTCCCAATGGTTACAATATTATCGTCCTCAAAGAATGCCCAGTATTGAAACCAGAGAACCTTCAAAACTTTCAACGCAACTCAAATCTAAGTCTTTGAATAAATGATCTAAGCCAGACTCAAAGTGTGTGTGTGCAAAGGTTCCTTCACAGCTTGATCCTTAAGTAAGCCAACTCAATGATTTCGTTTCAAAAATCGGGATCGATGGGTCAAACCAACCTAGATGTCTCAATTATGTTCTGCAATTGCTTTTCCGTGCTCAATGTGGTATGCTTTTATTTTTCTTTTGCTTTGTCTTTTTTTTTTTCTTTTCGTTTTGAACTTCTTCTTTTTTTCCTTTTTTTCTTTTTTTTTAACACACCTACCCTTTAAGGTATCATTTCTCCTCATGGTGGTCCTAATACTCGCCTATGGGTAGCTTCACGCTTATCGGTTATAGGTGGTTTAATTCTTTTCTTTAGAGACTTTTCTTTCATTTTCAACCATACCACACATCATAACATAAGCAAATCAAGATAGACATCTAAGCAAACGGTCATTCACCGACCTACAATTTCTTCAACTAGTCACTTTGCTAACTACTCAGGTTTCACTACTAAGAACCATAATCAAGTGCTTACGAGTCTAACATAGATCAATCACTCAAAGTATTGGATAAAAGCACATCAAGAGTTTATCGTTTCTAAGGTTTCTCTCTAAAGCAAATGATTTCATCATTGGACTTATGTCCAACTATCAAGGACTAAAAAAACAAACAATTTTTTTTCCTTTTCTTTTTTTTTCTCTCTCTTTTTTTTCTCCTTTTTTTTCTTTTTTTTTTCTCTTTTTTTTTTTCTTTTTTTTTCTTCTTTTTTTTTCCTTTTCTTTCTTTTTTTAAGGCCCCCCCAATGGTCTTTCTATCCTTGCCGTAAGGTTTTCTGTTTCTCGATTTCCTTTTCCTCGCTATCCATGTTTGCTAAACTTCTCTTGACAAACACTTTTTTTTTCTTCTCAAACCCAACGGATATTTATGATGGCTTTTAAGGCACATGGTTAACATGATGCGTGTATGGATGAGATGAATGAGATGCATGCGATACAAGGAATATATCAACTCATTAAAATTTTCACACAAATCGGCCCATCATTATTTTAGAAGCTTTTGGGCTAACTGTCATAGGAGTGAACTCGTCCCAGTTTAAATGGCCCAACAAGTTCACATTTTATGGCAATAAGTCCAACCATATCCAAATGATAATGTTCCTAAACACAAACATATAATGGCCCATTGGCGTTTTAGAAGCTTTTGGCCCAATCATCATAATATACGTTCTTGTCCCAGTTTAAATGGCCCAACAAGCCCATACCTCATGACAAAAGGTCCGAATGGATCCAAACGACAATGTTCCCAAACACAAGCACAAGTAAATAATTCTTATTAGTTCTATGACTAAGGTTCACATGCGGGTTTACGGGGGTGTGGACAAAGGCTCTCGCTGGCGAAGAATTACCCACAACTAGGTCTCCCCACTCAAGGGTTCGAGCGACCAAATGAGCGCACCCTTTTTTATACACCAAGGTACGTGCCAACGAGCTATGGTGTGTGACTGACTGTCAAATGGATTTCCTATTGTAGATTCCCCAGAGGGAGGGTGGAGCGAGGCTCTCTTAAGTACCCAAGCCTCTTAGGCTCTTATCGCTTGGTGTCAGGAATAAACAACGAGTCCTCCAAATTAGTCCATCACAGCAGGCTAAAAGTATATGATTATCTAGGTGCCTTCACAGCTTTTCCTTATAGAAAGGTAGTGAGTGAAGGAAGACACCAAACAACTACCTAGCCTTAAAAGTGCCTTTGATTAAACCTCTTTCAACCCACTATAGGAACGGTTAACTTAAAGCACAAATCATAATATTACAAGACATTATTTCGGGGCCGATTCTGTATCCCCAGTGGAGTCGCCAGACTTTGGGACACAGAAACTGGGCGACGCATGCTGTTCCGGGCTCACGGCCCGGTTGGGAGTACGGAGTAGCCCGCGGGGGACTAAACTGGAGAATAATGGAGTCGCCACCCGGTGTGTGAACCAGGAAAATGATTTAAGGCCGCACTCACCCCTCGCAAGGGAAGACCTCAAACCGTTGGGTTCGGAATGGTCCCTTACTTATGTCACTTGTAATAAAATGATTTGTGCAATAATTTAATCGAATCTAGAAACATACTTTCCCAAGGGTATTCTATCTCTAAGCTCAAATGTAACACATTTTCATATTTGCAATCAACCTATTTGCATATAATCTAGGTCCAAATTTGCATACAACCTATTTGCACATAATCTATGTCCCAATTTACATGCATAAAGGTAAGTTAAAATGCGGCAAGCATACAACTTCATGAACATGTTGAATAGGTGAATGCAGAAGCATAAGTAGATAACTTCTGTGTAAACATGCATCATGGAAACGAACATGTGATCTTGTAAACACAATAAATGACTAACTGCGAGAACATGAACAATCAAAAAGGTAAATGACAAAATGAGTAACCATACATGAGATGTGATGGAAGAGGGCTTCTTTACCGTGGGCGTTCATGCGGCATTCGTATCCACGTTCGAACGGTAAACAGAAGGTTCGCGTTCGAGTAGCGTTCGTAAACACGTTTTGAACGAGCTGAGACAGAAAACATGCGTTCGTGCGGCGTTCTGAAACGCGTTCGAACAGGGTTACAGCAGCGACCTCCAAAATGCAGTAAACAACATGACACATACGTGAACGGATGAATAGATGACACCTAATAAATAATAACAGGCTAAAAGGCACGGCAAAGTATCGTGGTAAAGGATTTTAACCCCTCGACATAGAGGACCTTTAATCTGACTTACTAAGCCCATGCGCTAATGACATAATGCATATAAAAATAAAGACAACAATATCAGACTTTGTATACCCGATTGAACACATCTTACATTCAACCGAATATACGTCATCCGGCGCGGCGAAGCATCGTTGTAAAGGATTTTAACCCCTCGAAATGGAGGACCTTTAATCCAACTTACTAAGCCCATGCGCTAATAACATAATGTATATAAAAATAAAGACAACAATATTGGACTTTGTATACCCGATTTAACATATCTTACATTCAACCGAATATACATCATCCGGCGCGGCGAAGCATCGTGGTAAAGGATTTTAACCTCTCGAAATGGAGGGCCTTTAATCCGACTTACTAAGCCCATGCGCACAATATCATAATGCATATAAAAATAAAGATAACAATATCGGACTTCGTATACCCGATTGAACACACCTTACATCCAATCGAATATATATCATCCGGCGCGGCGAAGCATCGTGGCAAAGGTTTTTAATCTCTCAACATATAGAACCTTTGATCCAACTTATTAAGCCCATGCGCTTTATCACATTATTACAACAAACTAATGACATGCAGAAATTAAATAGCGGATAATAAACGAATCGAAACAACATAGAACAAATATATGCGCCGTTTGCTCAAGTGGTACGTGGAGTTGTATCCCGAGTACATATCATACTACCGTCCATTCGAATCGGCTATGAAATTTATGTCCGGGTTTCCATCCTATATACCACGAGAGGCGATACATTTTTCATTTTATTCAAGTGCCACAAACATACTCATTTCACAATACATGCATTTTCTATCTATTCAAGGGCCACAACATGCATCACTCCACAATAATCATGCAAACGAAACTCAGTAAACAATAAAAATATGAATGAAAATGGATGTGAAAAATACCCTCAGGTCTAACCTTTTATGTCGACTTTTGGAAGTGCGTTACAAGTCCGTCGGAAGGCTATCACTCCGCAACTTTACTGTTTTGACCCGTTTTTGCTGCTATTTTGTTGCTGTTTTGCTGCTGTATTTTGGTCACTATTTTATGGGAAATAAGGGACTGGTTTTGTACTGTTTTTGGACTGGTTTGGTTACTGGTTTCGGCGTTCGGTCATGGGCTGGTTTATCTTGATTTGTTCGGCAGTGTGAGTGGCTTGATTAAGGGGCAGTTTGTTTGATGAATATGGCTACGTGGGCGTGAAGATTCAGAGGCTAGGCAAGAGTTGGGCATGTGCTTATGGGAATGAGCGTTGAAGTTAAGGCTATTTTTGAGGGCACAAGGGCGTGAATGTTGAGGCTATGAAGAAGGATGAGGAAGTGTGGCAGGGTACGTTAATGAGGCAGTATGATGTGCTGAATCGGGGAAGGTGCAGGGCAATATGGCGTGTTTAAGGGTGATGCGTGAGGGGGTTTTATGGCAGGCTGTGAGTGAGTGGAGATAGATTAGGGCCGTGTACGTGTTTAGGGCTGTGATGCGTGGAGGTTGGCAGGTGGTGTGAAGACGTGATTAGCGTGAAGAGGCAAGGTAGTGATGTGTGAAGGCAGGCTAGGCGTGGCTGCTTGAATGGGGCAAGGGCACATGTGAGTGGAGAAAGACGTGGCTTGCAGGGAGATGGTGCCGAGAAGGGATGAGTGATGGTGAGGGAGAATATGGTTTTTGGTGCGTGGAGTAAAGGTAATGGATGAAGGCTGTTGCATGAGGTTGTTTATGGTTTCATTGGTTTTTGTGTTTGTTGCTGTGGGGATTTAAGAGAGAGGAGAGGGTTTTGCTTTGCTTTTTTGTTTTTTTGATTGAAGTGTCGTGAATGAGAGCCTCTCACAGGGTTTCACTTTGTGTTATTTTTTATAGTGGTGCATCTGTTAGGGTTTGGTATGAGTTTTCAAAGGAAACAAATCATGCAAAATAGGAAGGTGATTAATTAATTTTAAAAAGGAAAGAATATTTATAATTTAGGTGGGTGATATATTAAATTGGTAGATGATTAATTTATTTAGGAAGATATTTATTTAATTTTGGTATTAGATTAATTTAAATTTAAATTTGATTTGTTTTACTTTAATTAGATTGGATTTTAATTAGATTGGATTTTAGTTTAGTTTAAGTTAGATTTAATTGTATTTTATTTAATTAGTTTTTTATTTCTTTCATTTTAATTTGTGACATGCATTTTAAATATTTTAATTATTTTTTGGATTGGGCTTGGGTGAGATGGGCTTGGTGTGTGTCTTATGGGGTTGGGCTAAGGGTGTGTTTTAAAACGGAGGTCCAACAAGCGAACCCAAGCTAAACAAGTGAATAAAATCTAACAAAATACCAATCCCCTTCTGACGTCCGTTTCCCGCAACTTCCTCGACTAAAAAGGTAGTGTCTCCAAATGAGACTCATCATAGGGACACACATGCAAAAATGTAGTGCCTACACTTGCACCCCGATTAAACAGCGGATAACAGTAATCTGTGACTCTAAGTCGATTTTTTCAGTTTCCTAAAATTACTGATTGCCTACAATCAAAGTGACCGGCGTAAACACACACGTATAACGCAAGCGCACGTATCGTTCAAGTAGTATAAAAATATCGATCCCACGAGGACTTAATTCCTACTGTTGTTATTAATTGTTGAATCTATTTATTTACAAATATCTAATTATAGGGAAAAGAGAATGATTGTTTGATTGGTTGAAAGTGGTTTTACAAAATAAATAAATAAATAAAAAGACAAAAGAAAATACTAAGGAAAATAACAAAAGAAACAAAGATCTAGGGTTGTGATTTCTTTTAATATCATTTTTTAAAGATGAAGTGGTTATCTAAAGTTGGTAATATATTGATTTATTAACCTGGAACACTAAATTATGTGTAAGCCTCTGTCGATGGTCAGACACAAATACCCAGTTTAACCCAATTGAACCATATGTCTATGTCAACCAAATTATCTGGATTCATAAGTTTAAGTTCCAATTATGGCTACCCCCGCCCGACAGGTATATTCCTATCCTGTAAGGAAATCTATTAAAGGGTTATCTATCCTCAAGGAAGATCGTGGGCTATTGAATCTAAGGTCTTAAACTTAAAATCCCTATGTCTAGTTCATTTTAAGTTTACCTAATCAATTTTATTAATGGCAATTAATTAAAAAGCATTAAGATTAAGACTCAATAAATAAATCTTTATATTACCCAAACTAATCTAACCCTTATAAACTGGTGATATTGAAATTCATCACAACCCCAGAACTATTTAGTTACAACACATAGTTAGGGCTAGTAACTGAAAAATAAAAGACATAAAGTAAAAATACTGAAAAGTAAAAGACATAAAGGAAAAAGCTGAAAAGTAAATTACAATAAAATAAAATGCTAAGGTAAAAGGAATTACTTTTAATACTACTAATTTAGATATCTCCCATAAAATAATATAAACTTGTGATAAATAACCAAACCGACCAATCTGGCGGTATCCTGATTAAGTCCAATTAAGTCCAACCAGCCATATAGGCGGTACCAAAATAAATTTATCAACCGACCAATCTGGCGGTATCCTTGATTAATCAGTTTTAAACCAACAGAAAATAAATATACCAACCGACCAATATAGCGGTATTCCTTTAATAAGAATTTTAAATAGTAAATATATTATTTTAAGGGAGATTAATCTAAATAGTAACAGTAGAAGAATTACCTTTCACCCTAGCTGGGAAATTACTTTCTCATGAATAGTAAAAACTGTAAAAAGTAAAAAGTAAAATAAAAATTAAATTACTATTATTACAAAAGTAATTAAAATAAATTACAAACTAAAAAAAAAAAATAAAAATAAAATATTTTTTAGAGAGAGAACTCTCTCTTCATCAAAGAGATGAGAGAGAGAAAGGCACACTAAAATTCTGAAATTCGCGCAGTATTTATAGAAAATTTTTTTCACTGTTCCAGCGTCGCGACGCCAAAGCCTCAGCGTCGCGACGCCGGATTTTGTCGACGTGGCACAATGAAGAGAGACACGTAGCAAGGCGGCTGACTGTTTAGAGCGACACGTGTCATGGCGGCTAAAACTCAATTATTATGCTGACGTCATTGGTGACGTGTCACTGTTCATGACGTCATTGGTGACGTCACTGTGATGATGTGGAAGACAACGTGGCGACACGTGGGGCGGCGGCCGTCAGACGAATGAGAGGTTGACACGTGTCGCGCTGTGATTGGCTGATGATGACATGGCATGTTGACTCGGTTGACCTTGTGACGTGTCTGATGACGTGGACGATGATGTGGCGACACGTAGGATGACACGTGGGGCGGTGGCCGTCCAAGCAATAGGATTTCGACACGTGGCACGGCGCATTTTAGCATCTCTGTTGTGATGGTGACACGTGTCACGGCGCACGTTAGCAAAGTCAACTTTTCTCAGATTCTGATTTTGTGGACCCGGCGCATGTTAGCAGATTCGGCGCACGCTGGGCGTCGCGACGCGGAAGGTCTGGGCGGCGCGACGCTGGAAATTACCAAAATGCCCTTTTTCGCCAATTTTTACTGTTTTGCTCCAAATTACCTCCAGAATGTCTGAAACTTTATTTATCTACAAAATAACACAAAACACATCAAAACATTCACAAAACTCAAGAAACTGTACAAAATATTAGATTAAATGAGTGGGAAATAGTGATATAAATACCACTCATCACACCCCCAAACCTAACATTTTGCTAGTCCTCGAGCAAAATACAAATAAAATAACTGAATAAAATTTAACTAAGCCATTTTCGTAGGGATCACGGTTGCATTTAGCATATGCAACAAGCCTTTAAACCCCTAGGTGTCCCTAGTGGACGAGTTGTAGTCTCGTGAGGGTTTACAGCAATGATACCCACAAACATTTTACAAAAGTAAAAAGGTATTAAAACTAATGCACACAAAAGCAAAAAGACAAGCGAAAAGAGAATAAGTTAGTAACTAATCAGGTGAAACTTCTACTACAAGTTACTAGTTGTTTTGTTTCTTTCTAAATTACCGAATAAGTAAATTCTCCGATTATTTTTACCTTTCTTCATATACACAGTCAACATAATATTAAACAACTCATTTTTGCCCACAACAGTCATAAGTGCAGTTGATAAGAGAGTAATATTTTTGTCCTAAAGTTCTATCAGATTTCACACCTTTTTGTAGTAATGGAATAATTTTCTGATTTTTCTGATTTTTTCTTTGATTTTCTGAATTTTGACTTTTTATTTATATACAATACCTTCCGTCTATGTAGCGAGCTTTGGGTTGGTGACTCCCAAACCAGTTGGCTTTAGGGCACCAGGTGTTAAGACACCCCTACGAACTTAATTACTCAGACTTCAGATATGAATATATTTTTGCAGTATCTTCGATCCATGTAACGAGCTTTGGGCCAATGACTCCCAAACCAGTTGGTTTTAGGGCACTAGGTGTAAAACACCCTTACAGACTTAATAACCCGGATCTTAGATACTTTATTTTTGTACATCAAATTTTTTTTTTTTTTTTTTTTTTTTTTTTTTTCATCACTATTTAGAGATGCTTCCTCCAATTAAACTATAGCACGGAATATTACAAATTTTTCAATTACAGCTCATGTCTGTATGTTACTATGTATGTTGATAATACCTGTCAAATGAGCATATGAAGATTCATTTTAGTCAGTATTATGGAGAATTCACAATTAAATAATTCAAAAGGAAATAAAAAAATTAACTTATTTCGAAATAAATGGTTTGAAATACGTCTCAAGAGTGGAAACTCCTTACTCGGCTATTTCTTACCAATTCACCTTTTAGTCAAAATAAAAACACAAAAAAAAAAGCAAAATATTTTTGTAATTTTTGAAAATTTTCAATTTTTTTTGTATTTTCGAAAAATTTTGGACTAAAAATAAAAACACAATACAAACAAGTATTATTAACTATACCTCACCCCCAAACCTAAATGAGACATGTCCCCAATGTCTTAAACAGAGTAGAAGAAGAGTTAGAAAATAATACCTGGTTAGTTGAAATTCTACAGGAAAATTACAGGTTAAGATCCAGATTAATTCGACGCCTCTTACCACGATCGTCCTCGGACCAATTTATCTTTGAAATGATAGGGTCAACTTTCGGTTCATAGGCTATGAGTGGTCAATTAAATCTGGAGCAGTTCTGGCAGAGTAAAGAGGAGTTCTTTCATAGGTTTCGACACGAACCCATTTCTCCGAGCATCATCAAGAAACACACAAAGAAAATCATAAAACCCATCAACGTTGTACAGCCCAATTGGTTTCTGATGTATGTTTAGGTTCGCCCAAGATAGTACAATAAAAATTTCCTCCAATGTGCCCAAGCCTCCTGGCAAAGCAATAAAAGCATCAGCACGATTAATCATTTCTACCAATCGTTCAGACATACCTGGCACGATTAGTTCCTCTCCGTTTGATGATCCAATAAGGTTAGCCTCTGCCAAGGGTTTTGGTACGATTCCCAAAACATGACTGCCTCCTTCCTGTACGGCCTTTGAAACAATACCCATTAGTCCAAGATTTCCTCCGCCATATATTAGGTGCATATTCCTTGCGGCTAAGACTCGACCCAATTCCTGTGCTGCTTCTATGTATTGTGGTTTAGTACCAACCGTACTACCGCAAAACACACAAATGTTTTCAACTCGTCTTCTTGAAGTGGCTTCCATTTTTTTTTTTTTTTTTATGTATTTCTTTTTCTCAAATCAGGATGCATTCAAAAGTGCAATGACGGGCTGAATTTATAGTACCTGAAAAGGGTGAGTAATAATAGCACTAATATCTTCCAAAGGACGCTTGTTAGCTAAACAACAAAATGGATCGTGAAAGGTCAAAAAGTCTGGATCCTGTCTACGAAAATAAAGATAATTACAACAGAAAAGCAAATAAAAGCAATAATTAAGGCAACGGAATTGTGTATGCAATACGCCACTCGCATAGTATAAATTCATTAGGATGTGTCTCAAGACTTAATTTTTTTTTTTTTTTTTTTTTTTTTTACTCAGCCATCACAAATGAATTAGCTCTCTTCTTTTTTTGATTGTCAAACACAATTCCTTCTGTATTAAAATGCTCCGTTTGTGCTTTTCTCTACAAAAATAACACACAAAATTAAAAAGTTCACACTATGTATACACAAAAGAGATTAGAAGATATTACCTAGTCAGCTGAAATTTTACAGGAAAAATTACCGATAGGAAAAATTTATGTCCAATTGATACTTGACGATTTTTTTAGTGAAAATTTCGACAGAGTCTCCTCTAAAAATTTAAAATCTCCCCAAATTCATCCTAAAAAATTATCACCAATCAAATCCCAACTTTGGCATTTTTTAGAAAAATCCGACAGAGTCTCCCCTGAATTTTTGATTATCCAACACAGCCTAAATCTATCAAATGCCACAAACAAACTCCAAATATCAAACTCAATTTCTTCGCCCCCAATTACTACGAATCAAATTCAACCATCCAACACTTCGTAATCCAATCCACACTCAACCAATTCACAATTCAATTTTTCAATTTACCCAATTACCAAATCAAATTTTTTTATCAAATCATTACCGTAATTTTGATTTTGGCAGTGAAGGATACGGATCGATTTGAACTTGGGTTTGATTTGTTGAGGCTCGGTTTCGGTTGCTGTGGTTGGCAGTGGTAGCTCCGGTGAGGCTCGGTTTTAGTAAGGTTTCGGTAAAGGTGGGTGTATCGGCAGTGGGTTGGCTTCTGGTGACTCTCGGTGGTGGACCTCTCGGCGATGGTGGCTGGACATGGCTCTGTTTCGGTTTTGTTCGGTCGTGAGTGGTTGATGAAGATCGGTTTTGACTCGGCGAGGAAAGGGCTCGGTCACGGCAAGACATGGCAGTGGCTCGGCTAGGCTCGGCAGTGATGGTTTGGTCTCGGTTTGGTGGTGTTTTGGTTGTTGAGTCACGGCTCCGGTTCAGTCCAGGCGAGGTGGTGGTTCTCTGTTTTGCGGTGGATGGGCTCGGTTTTGGTTAAAAGTCGGCGATGGTTGCGGCTGTAGATCTCGGTCAAAGGCTCACGGTGGTGTTAATTTGGTTGGTGGATCTCGGTTTTGGTTTGTGGTTGAAGTGGCTGTGAGATGGATCTTGGTGGTTTCGGCGAAGCTTGGTTTTTGATGGTGATGAGGCTCGAGGATGGCGGAGATCTTGGCTGGTTCGGCAAAGTGGTTGCTCCGGGTGGATCTCGGCTGCGGAAGATTTAGTGAAGGTTGCGGCTGTTGAGGTGTTTGAGGAAGAAGATGATGAGGTTCAGTTACGGTGATGAAGGTCACGGCAAGGGTGGTTCTTGGTGATAGGCTCTCTCGGTGATGGTGGTTGATTCGAAGAGGAAGATGATGATGGGTTTGATAGATCTCGGTCAAATGCTCTCGTTTGGGTGAGTCTCGGCTGGTGGTGAGATGAAGAGATGAAGATGTGAAAGGAGATGCTGCCAGTGCCCTACTTATGTCTCTGATTTCGAGTCACGTGTCGCGACGCCAAAAATTGCCTAGCGTCGCGACACTCGGTTCTTTAGGGTTAGGGTTTTGACTCGGGATTTTTTTTTTTTTTTTTTTTTTTTTTTTTTTTTTGGCAAAACCATGTCTTGCGACAGATAAATCCATAAGACTTCTTACTCGGCCGTCTTTTCTGGATCAACTTTGTATCTTCGTGATTTTGTCAAATTTTTATTTTGTAAAAATCCCGCTTGCACTGGCTTGCTTTGTCCTGATAAATTCCATTTTAATTTTTCCTGCAAAACTCACACACTTAAAAAGTTCACACACAAAAATAAATAAATAATTAAATAAATTACAACAAATTGCATGGGTTGCCTCCCTGCTAGCGCTAAATTTTTCGTCTTCAGCCAGACGTGACTGAAATTCATCTGTTAAGGAGGTTTCAATGTCGTTTTGGATGTCCGATTAAAGACAATCCCGTGAGCGTTGCTTTTGAAGGGTCTCTTCCAACGGTAAAGTGGTAAAAAGAATTTTGTCTTATTCAATGCTCGTGTCACCTTTTTGATCCTTGTTGCTCCATTGGTTCCTGAAAAGAAAGTAATAAAATTAGGAGGTCTCGTATGGTGCTTGACTTGGAATGGAAATTCCATTTTGTCAAGCTTCTGAGTGGTTTCTTTGATTTGTACTCCCCAAAACAGCGATGTTTCTCCTGAATGCTCTGGATCTTTAATAAGGTCAGATATTTGCTCTTCTATTTGCTCTGCATCTTGCTCCACCTTTTCTTCACAGATGTATTTGAAAATTTCTGCATTCAGCTCTTCATCTGTCATCTGTGAAATACATGTTTCAAAATTTTCAACCTGAAAAGAAATGTTAGATTTTAGGTTTTCATCCTCTGATCTGGTTGAAATGATTGGCTCAGGTATTTCTTCATCAAACATTTGTGCAATGGAATCTCCAAGATCTTCACTTTGAGGATACAGAATTCCATCCTCAATTTTTGATGTATTTGGTAGAAATATTTCAGCTTCATCCTCGTCAGAATCTGAATAATAGAAGTCAAATCGAGACTTTGCCGGTTCGGGTTCCTGAACTGATACCTCTGGTTGTTGATACTGCTCAGCCTCCTCTGTTAAGGTGTCATCGTGGATTTCTGGGTACTCGAAGGCTTCATCAGTGCCATCAGAAACTGGTTCTTGAGGTATTTTGTTCTGGTTTTCTATTAATTGTCTGATCTGATCTGTCATTCTCTGTATGGATCCTGCGTTACTCTGAATTTGTGCATCAAATCGAGCTTCTTGTTCTTTGAACATGTGAATCAATTGATCTTCCTCGGATGGTTCTGGTTCTTGATAAGGATCGAAGGAAGATGGTGGATAAGATGGAAAATGTGATTCTGTGAAATGTGATGGCTCTTCGTACCATGATTGTCTCCAGAAATTCTCCCACTCTGATCGATATATACATTGATCGCTCGGGTGGTTACTATCACAAATCACACATCTCCCCATTTCGTTCTGATGAACAAATGTAGCATTGCTTGGTTCTGGCATCCAGTGATAATTATTGGGCTCGACAACAGGCCACAGAAAACCGGACTGTTGCTCCCAGATTTGGGGTGTATCTTCTTGTAACGCTTGTAATTTTTCAATCTCCCAGTAGTGTTCCATTTTTTTAATCACCTGAAAATACAATAAAGAAATAAAAATTACAGATAAAGATAAAGAAAATTAGATACAAGTAAATTGGATAGCTTCAAAATTAACAACTCAAGAAATATAAGTCCCCGGCAACGGCGCCAAAAAACTTGACCGGCGTAAACACACACGTAAACGCAAGCGCACGTATCGTTCAAGTAGTATAAAAATATCGATCCCACGAGGACTTAATTCCTACTGTTGTTATTAATTGTTGAATCTATTTATTTACAAATATCTAATTATAGAAAAGAGAGATGATGTTTGATTGGTTGAAAGTGGTTTTACAAAATAAAAAATAAATAAAAAGACAAAAGAAAATACTAAGGAAAATAACAAAAGAAACAAAGATCTAGGGTTGTGATTTCTTTTAATATCATTTTAAAGATGAAGTGGTTATCTTAAAGTTGGTAATATATTGATTTATTAACCTGGAACACTAAATTATGTGTAAGCCTCTGTCGATGGTCAGACACAAATACCCAGTTTAACCCAATTGAACCATATGTCTATGTCAACCAAATTATCTGGATTCATTAAGTTTAAGTTCCAATTATGGCTACCCCCGCCCGACAGGTATATTCCTATCCTGTAAGGAAATCTATTAAAGGGTTATCTATCCTCAAGGAAGATCGTGGGCTATTGAATCTAAGGTCTTAAACTTAAAATCCCTATGTCTAGTTCATTTTAAGTTTACCTAATCAATTTTATTAATGGCCAATTAATTAAAAAGCATTAAGATTAAGACTCAATAAATAAATCTTTATATTACCCAAACTATAATCTAACCCTTATAAACTGGTGATATTGAAATTCATCACAACCCCAGATAACTATTTAGTTACAACACATAGTTAGGGCTAGTAACTGAAAAATAAAAGACATAAAGTAAAAATACTGAAAAGTAAAAGACATAAAGTAAAAAGTGCTGAAAAGTAAATTACAATAAAATAAAATGCTAAGGTAAAAGGAATTACTTTTACTACTACTAATTTAGATATCTCCCATAAAATAATATAAACTTGTGATAAATTAACCAACCGACCAATCTGGCGGTATCCTGATTAAGTCCAATTAAGTCCAACCAGCCATATAGGCGGTACCAAAATAAATTTATCAACCGACCAATCTGGCGGTATCCTTGATTAATCAGGTTTAAACCAACAGAAAATAAATATACCAACCGACCAATATAGCGGTATTCCTTTATTAATCAGAATTTTAAATAGTAAATATATTATTTTTAAGGGAGATTAATCTAAATAGTAACAGTAGAAGAATTACCTTTCACCCTAGCTGGGAAATTACTTTCTCATGAATAGTAAAAACTGTAAAAAGTAAAAAGTAAAAATTAAATTACTATTATTACAAAAGTAATTAAAATAAATTACAAACTAAAAAAAAAAATAAAAATAAAATATTTTTTAGAGAGAGAAACTCTCTCTTCATCAAAGAGATGAGAGAGAGAAAGGCACACTAAAATTCTGAAATTCGCGCAGTATTTATAGAAATATTTTCACTGTTCCAGCGTCGCGACGCCAAAGCCTCAGCGTCGCGACGCGGATTTTGTCGACGTGGCACAATGAGGAGATGACACGTAGCAAGGCGGCTGACTGTTTAGAGCGACACGTGTCATGGCGGCTAAAACTCAATTATTATGCTGACGTCATTGGTGATGTGTCACTGTTCATGACGTCATTGGTGACGTCACTGTGATGATGTGGAAGACAACGTGGCGACACGTGGGGCGGCGGCCGTCAGACGAATGAGAGGTTGACACGTGTCGCGCTGTGATTGGCTGATGATGACATGGCATGTTGACTCGGTTGACCTTGTGACGTGTCTGATGACGTGGACGATGATGTGGCGACACGTAGGATGACACGTGGGGCGGTGGCCGTCCAAGCAATAGGATTTCGACACGTGGCACGGCGCATTTTAGCATCTCTGTTGTGATGGTGACACGTGTCACGGCGCACGTTAGCAAAGTCAACTTTCTCAGATTCTGATTTTTGTGGACCCGGCGCATGTTAGCAGATTCGGCGCACGCTGGGCGTCGCGACGCGGAAGGTCTGGGCGGCGCGACGCTGGAAATTACCAAAATGCCCTTTTTCGCCAATTTTTACTGTTTTGCTCCAAATTACCTCCAGAATGTCCTGAAACTTTATTTATCTACAAAATAACACAAAACACATCAAAACATTCACAAAACTCAAGAAACTGTACAAAATATTAGATTAAATGAGTGGGAAATAGTGATATAAATACCACTCATCACAAAGCACGGAAGAAACTCTTGCACAACTCCAAAAATATTTTCCTTCACTTCCCCAAAATGCTCTGATGAAAATTTGCAAAGCACGCACCGAAAGAATGAAGCTTCTTATTATCCATGGTATTCCTAGTGATATTCATTGGGTAATTGAAGCAAGGATTCGCTTGGCAGGTGAGTCATATGACTCTTTCACTTCTTACACACCTGGTTTAGGGAAAAATACTTATGCTAAGAAATGAAGAGCTACAAATTAGGTGTTTGTTATAAATGTGCACGCTGGACATGCAACACTCATTGTGGTTCTTTAGGAATGGTGTCTGAAAATCGTGAAGATAAAATAGATTCATTAGAGATGGTTTGAGTAAGGATTCTTTAGATGACATATCATTGACTCTTGAGATGCATCCTAGTGGACATGTTCATCGAATAATTCACAGTTTCATTCTTAATTTCAAAAAGAAAGACAACAATATAGTCTCGGGAATCTGACTTTAAAAGACCATGTTTGCTAATTTATAAGAAAATTGAATGGGAAGCTTATCCCCGACCCATAGAGGGTGTTCAAGCCGTTACTGGATGTAAAACTAGAAGAAGATGTGAGCCACAATCACAACCACCAGTACATATTTTTCAATTTATTGCTTTGATTTCCTTTACTTTAAATTATTGTTTTGATTTACTTTAATTTACTTTTTTGATTTCATTTACTTTTACCGATAGTATCTAAAAAAATTTACTTTCACGATCTTTTACTGTTCATATGATAATTGTCATTTTACAGATATTAGTGCAATTATTACTTATCATTTTTCAGGATCTATAAATTCAGCTCGTCATTTCTCTCTTTGACACATCTAGATAAGAGAGATAGAAAAAAATGGAGAAAACTTCAAAACGACGAGTCACTAATATCTGTGTCTTTTGTGGAACTAAGCCAGAATTTGTTGAAGCTGTAAGAGAATTGGGTAGAGTTATAGCAGAAAAAACATGCACTTCGTACATAGCGGTGGTAATCTTGGATTGATGGGATGCGTTTCAAAGGTGTGTAAGAAAGTGGCAGTCAAGTTTGGGGATCATTTCAAAACCTTTGACAGAGGAGAACCTCATCAAAAAATCAAATTGAGAAGAATGCATTGTCTCAGGTATTTCTGAAAAACTTACTGAAATGATCATTCATACTGACGTTTTTATTGCTTTACCAGGTGGGCTTGGCACTTTGGAGAGATATTCACAGTTGCGTCATGGGCGAACTTGAACATTCACCAAAAACTCATTGGACTACTTAATATTGATGGATTTTTCGATTTTCTTTTTGTATTTTTGGGGGATGCCAAAAGAAATGAGTTTATTTCAAAATCGGTAAAATATATTTTCCTAACTGCAAAAAAAACTGACGATTTAATTGACCAACTCTTAGCTTATGAATCAAAAATCAACCTCATTATTTCCAAGTTGAAATAGTTAGTAAAGATCGTGGCAAAAAGCGTAGAGTGGAATTGAATCTTAATATGTAATTTTTTCTTTTAAATAGTCGTAGATTCAATTTTTAATTCCACACTAACCAGGTGATGTCTTATAAACAATACTTCTTTTTTCAGATGATAAGCGGTAAATATATCAGTATTTACCGTCTCTTTTACTTGATATTTTGTTTAGTTTCTCGAGTAATGTGAATATTTTTATGTGTTATGTGTTATTTTATAAATAAATAAAGTTTCAGAACTCACTGGAATTGAATCGGGGCTAAAATGATGAAATTCAGATCAAAAAGGGCAAACTGGTAAATTTTCTGCTCAGGCGTCGCAACGTACAACATCCTTTGCATTACGACGCGCCACAATTATGCAGCCTGCCGATAAACGTTATCACTGTAGCCCACATCGCGATGCAGAACCCTTAATGCGTCGCGACGCCAAGCCAATAATTCTGCCGACATCCACGTGTCATCATCTCCGTGAATCAACGACGCGTCGCGACGGGCAAGTGTTTTGCGTCACGACGCGCGGGGCAGAATTTTACCTATAAATTGAAGCTGAAATCAGAAGGAAAATTCATATATTCTTCTGGGGATTTCCTTAAGAATACTAAGAAGTTTGTATCTTGTTTGTTTATTTACATCTTTCTTGTATTTAATTTTTATTTTAAGCAACAGATCTTTCTTTATTTTTACTTTCCAGTATGAAGAGGTAACTCCCCTCTGCTGGGGTGAAAGGTAAGTTTTTATTACTAATATTTAGATTAATCTCCCTTAGTTATAATATATAAACTATTTTAAAACCTGACTTAATGGGATACTGCATTTATGGTCGATTGGAATTAATGAAAAATCTGACTTAATCAGGATACCGCCTATATGGTCGGTTGGTAATGTCATGCAAAGTTTATATATTATAATAAGTGAGATATCTAAATTAGAAGTAATACAAGTGGACCCTCTAACCCCAATATTTTCTTTATTGCTTTATTTACCTTTTAATTTCAAGTTTACTTTATGTCATTTTCTTATTTATGTTTTTAATAGTCCTAGATATGTGTTATAACTAAATACCATATCTAGGGTTGTGATGAATTCCAATATCACCGTTTTATAAGTGGTTATTTTATGTCTTGGGTAATATAAAGATTTATTTATTGAGCCTTAAACTTAATGCTTCTTGTTGACTGGCCATTAATAAGATTGATTTGGTAAACTTAAAATGAACTTGGAAAAATGATTTTAGGTTTCAGCCTTAGACTCAATAGCTCACGATCTCACCTTGGGGCAAGGACTATTAGGTATATTTCCTTACAGTATATGAATATACATGTCATTCGGGGGTAGCTATAATTGGAACTTAATCTTAATGAATTCAGATAACTTGGTTAACATAGGAATATAGTTAATTGGGTTACTCTAGGTATTTGAATCTGACCATCGGAAGAGACTTTTGCATATTTTCGTGTTTTAGGTTAATAAACCGATATATTGCACAAACATGAGATAATCACTTCATCTTTAAAAGATATTGGAAGGATTCACAACCCTATATAGTTTTATAATATTGAATTTTCCTTTAATTTACTTTCTCACTGTTTTATTTACTTGTTTTCAGATAAAAATCACCATCCAAACAACAATCAATCTATTAGATACTCGTAAACATTTAACGTCATAAATTAATAGCTAAGGTATTAAGTCCTCCATGGATCGATACATTTTATACTACTTGAGCGATATGTGCGCTTGCGTTACGTGAGTGATTTCACCGATCATGTTTTTGGCGCCGTTGTCGGGGACTTATTTATCTTTCACTATTAATTTTGGGGTTAGATACGTTACTTGTATCTAATTTATTTTTATTTATTATTTTTGTTTTCTTGTGTTTCAAGTTCTCAGTCACTGCATGAGAAGAACCAGAAGCTTTGAAATCCGTCCGCTTGACCCAAAAATTGAAAGAATAATCAGACAGTTGAGAAGGGAAAGGCGAGAAGGCCAAGAAGCACTGATCAACATGGAACCTGAACCGTTAGAGGTTGCACCACCAATTCCCATTAGAGATAGAACTATTCTGGTGGTTGACGGCTTCAATTTATGTATTATACTTCCTCTTTTACCAGCAAATATGTGTGACATCAAAACATTCATTCAAATGATACAACAATCTGTTCAGTTCGGGGGGAATGCAACTGAAGATCTTAATGCCCACATCAGTAACTTCCTGGAAGTTTACGGCACATTCAATTACTACCGAGTGGTAGAAGAAGCAATGAGACTGCGTGTTTTTCCATATAGATGATTTAAGTTGATTTGTATTGTATATCATGGATTATGGAAAACCCATTTTGATCCATGTTAGATTTTGGGGGTTTTGCATGATTAGTTAGTTTATCACACTTAGAGAACGCTTAATGACACGATATAAAGCATGGATTAGGTTAGATCCAAACCACCACGGGTTTTGGTAAGTTATAACCATGAGTTTGGGTGCCTTGGTACATCCATGTATTAATCTAATGTTATGGAGATACATGTCGAGTTAAAATCACGTTAGGGATGTTGAGTTATCTCGCTAAAGCATGTCACGAAGCATTAGCAGCTCATTCTAAGTTAAGAAGCATGTCAGTATAGCTTAGATGTTATAAAGATGTCTTAAGCTACCACGCTAGCATTTATACACGCATCATGACAATTATAAGCATGATTAGAAATTATTTAGTTTGAGTATGCTAACCGTACTTGAACGTATGATAAATTATATGCAAGAGTCTTCTTCATTACCTTCAGATACGTTAGCATTTGGATGTAAAGTTTGTGAGTGACCACCATTATATTCCTTATGTTTTTATGTATTATGTTATGTTATGTGTTATCAGTTTATATTAATCATTCATGTTCTCAGTTTATGTGTTTAACTTACGTCATTATTTTATAATTCAGATATATTTTCAACATACGCATTCAGTTTATGCATCCAAGTCATGTTTTTAGTTAATGAAATCATTTTACGAATTCAGTTTTCGTTATGCATTTCATGGTTAATACTCAAGATTTAAGTTTATGAGGATCATGTTAGAAGTACTGGATAGGAATTTCGTTCAGACGACGCCTATATTATACCTATTCTAAAATATGTAATGGGTCTCATACGGAACTGTGTGCATAATCAGTACATGTCAGCTCATGTTTTTCATGTGTGTAATTCATGTTTTCAAATTTACATGTCATGGTCAAGCATTTCAGTCCAAGTTACATGTTTTCAGTTCACGTATCATGCATGTTCATGTATTTTCAGATTTGCATTTCAAGTTTATGATTCATGTTTCAGCTCGTACGCCATACATTATCAGTTCATGTTTTCAAGTAATTCATATATCATGCATATCAGATTTCAAGTTATGTCGTTCAACATACATGTTTACGATTTATGATTTAGTATATGTCATTTCATGCTTTTCAAGTTCTTAATTCATGATATAGTTCTTCAATTAATGTTTTCAGCGTGTCAGATTTCGAGTTTAGGATTTAAGCTTAGCCATGTCAATTTTCAGAACATGTTCATTTCAAGTAGCGCATATCAGATCAAGTTAGTTCAATTTTAGGTCATATTCAGTAGTGGGAATCAGATAGAGTTCAAATAACTTATAAACAAGTTATGTCGAATTAGGTTTTGATCAGTCATCAATATTTAGCCCATATAGATTCAATATAGGTCATGTAGATTCATGTCAATTTTGCATGTTAGTTCACAGCTCATGTAGTCCCAAGTTAGATCATGTAGGTTTAAATCACACAGCTGGCTAGGTTCCCATAAACCAGTTTTCAGTACATGTAGCTCATATCAAGGTTCGTCATGTTCAGTCCACGTATATTCATTTTAGGTATTCAAATTTAGCTCATGTAGTTTCAAATTAGGTATCTAGCCTCCAATCATGCATGTTCAGTTTAGCTTTTGAATTCAAGTCGGCATGTTATTAGATTTCATAGCAGTACAACGATTCAGATCAACATGTTATTAAGTTGCAGATCAATACAACAATTCAGGTCACCATGTCATTAGGTTACATATCAGTACAGCAGTTAGGGTCAACATGTCATTAGGTTGCATATCAGTACAACAGTTCAGGTCAGCATGACATTAGGTTACATATCAGTACAACAATTAAAGTCACGTTAGAAATCATGTCATGTAATGCACGTCAGCTTCAGATCATGTTCATGCAGTTCCACGTCATGTATAATATGATTTCAGATTTCACAAATCAGTTTTCATAATCATGATTCAGATTTCAAGTTCACATTCATATTTTACATTTTCAGTTCTGTTTTCATGATTCAGTTTTCAAACATGATTAAACATTTAGTCATGTTTCCAGTTCATGCATTCATTCACGCTTACAGTTCATGTCAGTCATAATTTTTACGTCATGTACAGTTTTCAGATTCATGAATAGCTCACGTCACGGTCTATGAATAACATATTTTCTGTTTTATATTATATCATGTTATTTCAATGCTCGTCCATGTTACATGTTCATGAGTCACGATATAATTGCAAGTATACAATTTATGTATGCTTTAGGTTTCAGGTTTGGTGTTTACGTATATTTCCAGTTATTTACAAATATATCGTCAGGTTCATTCAATACATGTTCATATGTTCACTTACTAAGTTTTTCGTACGACTTACTCATTTTTGTTTCAGTTTTGCATGTATTGCAAGTTCATGCATGTGGAGAACAAGCTGTGGAGGAGATGGAAACCAGCAGCGGTCATTAAATATCACGGTCATCAGAAGTCAGAGTTAAAGCCCATTAGTTAGGAAATCATATAGTTAGTCCAAGAGACTAAATCATATATATGTGTATATATTATCATAACATGTATGTATATGTGTCGTGTGTGGTAGGTTGCCTGATTAGATTTCATTATCGGCTGAAGGTCATTTGCATGATGAGATATATGAATTGCATTGGCATGTGTCTTTTAGATCTTGGACATCGATCTAAGTTGCATGATGTTTAGCATACATTATGCTAAAATTTCAGTAAATTCATCAAGTATAGTTACATATGCATGATTTATATAAATTGTATGGATGTTCGAATGAATTCCATCCATGTATGTTTGTATGTATGTTGCACGATCAGTGATGAGTGGTAAATAGATCATTATTTCCCACTCATTTGACTTAATATTTTGCATAGTTTCTTGAGTTTTGTGAATATTTTGATGTGTTTGTGTTATTTGTAGATAAATAAAAGAACAGGACTCTCTGGAATCAATTCGGGGCCAAAACAGCGAAAAACATACAAAAGTATAAATTTCCTGCTAAAATGCGTCGTTTGGTAAAATATATCGTGCTAAAATACGTCGTCTACTATCATGTGCCGCTAACGTGCGCCTTCCATGTGTCAACATCACAACAGAATTGCTAACATGCGCACTTGCAAACATGCGTCTGCCACATGTCACCATCACAGTAATCGTGCTAACATGCGCCGGACACGTGTCATCATCCCATGCTGCCAACAGAACACGTCATTGCTGACGTCAGCATCGCGACGCGCAGAGCATTCTACGTTGCGATGCCGAGCCAATAATTCAGATGCCGACGATGCCGATGCCACATGTCACCATCTCCGTGAAGCCTGTGCCACGCGTCCAAAATCTACGGCGCGTCGCGACTCGAGAGGCTAGGATTTGCCTATAAATTAAGGCCGATTTCAGAATTCCAATTCATATTTTCTTCTAAGGAATTCCTTAAGAATACTAAGAAGATTGTATCTTGTTTGTTTATTTATAGCTTTCTGCATTTAATTTTATTTACTTTACGCAATAGTACTTTCTTTATTCTACTTTTCAGTTTTTATTTTTTATTGTTCAGTATGAGGAGGTAACTCCCCTCTGCTGGGGTTAAAGGTTAAGCTTTTATTACTAATATTTAGATTAATCTCCCTTAATTATAATATATAAACTATTTAAAACCTGACTTAATAGGATACCGTCTTTATGGTCGGTTGGACTTAATAAAATTGGTTTTAACCTGACTAAATTGGATACCGCATTTATGGTCGGTTGGAATTAATCTTAAATCTGACTTAATCAGGATACCGCCTATATGGTTGGTTGGTAATATCATGCAAGGTTAATATATTATAATAAGGGATATATCTAAAATAGAAGTAATAAAAGCGGATCCTCTAACCCCCAGCATTTTCTTTATTGTTTTATTTATCTTTTTAATTTCCAGCTTTTACTTTATGTCATTTACTTTATTTAAGCTTTTACTAGTCCTAGATATGTGTTGTAACTAAACCCGTTATCTGGGGTTGTGATGAATTCCAATATCACCGATTTATAAGGGGTTATTTTACGGTTTGGGTAATATAAAGGTTTATTTATTGAGCCTTAAGCTTAATACTTCTTGTTAACTGACCATTAATAAGATTGATTTGGTAAACTTAAAATAAACTTGGAAAATAGATTTTAGGTTTCAGTCTTAGACTCAATAGCCCACGATCTCCCTTAAGGATAGATAACCCTTAATAGATTTCCTTACAGGATAGGAATATACCTGTCGGGCGGGGGTAGCCATAATTGGTACTTAATCTTAATGAATTCAGGTAACTTGGTTGACATATGAATATAATTAATTGGGTTATTCTGGGTATTTGCATCTACCATCGGAAGAGGCTTTTGCATAAATTCGTGTTCCAGGATAATAAACCAATATATTGCACAAACGTGAGATAACCACTCCATCTTTAAAAGGTATTGGAAGAATTCACAACCCTAAATAGTTTAATAATATTGATTTTACCTTTAATTCACTTTCACGCTATTTTATTTACTTGTTTTAATTTAAGGTCACCATCCAATCAAACAACAAATATATTAGATACTTGTAAACATTTGGCTTCATAAATTAATAGTTTAGGTATTAAGTCCTCGTGGGATCAATACATTTTATACTACTTGAACGATATGTGCGCTTGCGTTATACGTGTGTGAGCACGCCGGTCAATCAGCCAGTTAAGTCATGTCAAGACAAGTCAAGTATGCATGTATACTAGGGGTGGGCAAAAAAACCGACCGAACCGAACCAAACCGCAAACCGAACCGAATTTATGGTTTTTTTTTTCTAACGGTTCGGTTTGCGGTTCGGATTGGCTCACCCCAAACGGTTTACGGTTCGGTTCAGGAGCTAATCCGAACCGCACCTGTTAAACCGAACCGAACCGTTTTAATTAAAAAAATTTGTATTTGTATTTTTCTTTTAATTTTATTCTATATTTTCTTTTTATTAGTATGTTAATATTTTATTCTTAAATTTTTTGTTAATATATTTATTTGTTAATACTTTTATTCTTCAATTTATTGTTAATACTTTTATTCTTAATGTTTTTTGTTTTTTGGTAGCATCACTATTCTTGAAAGTAAGATGTTGGATTTGTCTCTTAATTAGAATGATTGTAACATCATTATTCGAGGTAATTTTTAAAAAATACAATAATTAATTGTGTCTCATTTTTCAATCCTTTATGGAGTGCATGTGTTCCTTTGAGACACAGCTTACACCCTAGCACTTCATACTATTTGTTTGATAGACTAGTTTTTTTTTTTTGTCTTCACTTAAGTGGATGAAAATTTATTTTAAATATAATAATCCGTAAACCGAACCGAACCAATCCGTAAACCGCTGGTTTAAAAATTTTTCAATCTGAACCAATCCGTTATTTAATGGTTTGGTTTGAGAGGTAAAAAATCTGAACCGTAAAATATGGTTTGGTTCGGTTTTTAGCAAAAACCGAACCGCGCCCACCCCTAATGTATACAACACATTCATGCAGTTCACAAGCATGAGATGTATAACAGCCATGCATGTTTACACGTAAATCAGCACAATGTGAATCACGGCACATATTATGGATGTACATGTAGAAGGCTCAGAGAGTTGGGTTAGCCATCTCCTGCCGCACATGTCTCAGATTTTCTGAGATGTGATAGTATTTGTCTATAATTGAATCTTCATCACTCATTCCTCAAAATTATTCACATCCTACATGGAAAGCACCAGGAAATCCTTCATCCCTCATAAGTCAGGAACGTCCATTGTAACACTTTATTACACATAGCAGATGATGTTGTGAGTTGCTCCCCGAGGATGTAAGCTAAAATGTCGAACCACATAAATCTTATATATTCTTTACATTTATGCCTTTTATTATTATTAGTAATCTGGGAGAATAACCCTTTTTTAGGTCCCTTTTAGGCTCCCCCGAGCCTCCTCCAATGGTCCTAAGGCTCCCTTTCAGCTTCTTATGAGCTCTCTTCATGCTCCATGAACAATCTCATTATATCTTCCCGCCGAACGTCCTTGAGAGCCTCCTCCAGAGCATCGCAGGGCTCCCTGAGCCCTAGAACCCTCACCGAAGCTACCTACATCCTTATCTCAAGAGTTACCTCGGACTCTTACGCTCTCCGAACCGCACTTAAAGAGGACTATCCACTCGTTGTTTTGTGCCCGTTCCACTAGGACGGATCAAACAGAAAATGAGCACGAACAAAGCTATTGACAATACATAAAACACAATAAAAAGCAAACCAAATGACCATGAAAATTGAAAAATAATATAAATAGTACATATACATATGCAGCTTGTCAGTCCGAAATTCAACTGTTATTTATGGTTTTGAGAATTTGTCTATTTCCTTTTAATAAGAGACTTAAATAAAGAAGAGGATTCTTTCTATTTC